>WSYH01017612.1:0-11818 GCA_036426205.1 Ascaphus truei
AAATCACCAAAAAATCTACTCGCCACACAAAAAAATCTACTCGCCACGTAGTACCAAACGTGTGCTGCTTGGGCCAATATTTACTCGCCCGGGGGTTAAATCCACTCGCCCGGGGCGAGCAAATGTATAGGTTTGTCGAACACTGTATATATATATATAATCAAAAAATAAATAGATGATACCGTTCTGTGGCTAACGAAATGCTTTTATTTGTGCTAGCTTTCGAGATACACTGATCTCTTCTTCTGGCGATGTTACAATGAATGAAGCAAGCAAAAGGTATACTTAACAACAGTGTCTATTGGAATGTTATCTGTGCTGGTCCTTCCCCCGGTGTGGATGTGTTTTATGGCTGGAGGTGTCAAAAGGTTCCTGAAAGCAAGTGATGAAAGAGTGTGTATGTGTATCAGTGTGAATTAACATGAATGGAGAGCCCACAGTATATACATATATATAACATGTATAAGGGTTCTATATATCAAGCATGAATTATAACAATACCACTGACATCAGCTGTTGTTATTAATAATCTTTAGGGAGATATAATCAACTCGTTGGTATGTTCAAATGAATAAATCCAACAGTATAATGCTGACAATGAATGATCATTAAGATCATAATTATAAAACATAAGATAGATTTGAACAAGAATAATCAAACATGAAGTACATTGTGAGAATATAAGAGATGTAGATACAAGATGTTAAGGTCACAATTTTTTGCAATAATTTTTCCTAGATGATTAAACTTGATGCCATTCAAGGACTACTGCAGAATTCAAACTAATCCAAGAGAAGAAAGAGTATAGAAAGTGCTTCAAACAGTTGACGAGTTTGGTCAACGACACCGGCACAAATTTTCTAAAAACATGGGCTCCCTAACTAGCCCAAACGGATATCCCAGGGGTGGATACCTCCAATATACTGCTTTAATAGTTATACACGCGTTCTCTTTGGATGTGCGAGCTCGGACGTTTGACGCTGTAGAGACAGGTAGGGCGGACTGGGGCATCCAAGAATCGGCAGGAGAGTCATGAGCCACTAGAGGATGCCTCTCCGGAGTAGACAGGGTCCACACTCAACAGTAATGAGCTGGCAGCTTCCCAGCCGGCAAACCACCCCCCCACCCAATCCTCCTCCCCCCTGTTGTCTCAGTGTGTAGTCTCGTACGTCAGTCAGTTTCCCCAGTAAGTCTGGTTATGTATGTTGAGGAATACGGTGGCGCCATGGTTAAAGAGATATATGACAATGTGTTGTTAGATAAATGTTTGCCAATGCCAGGCGCCCAATATAAATCTTTGGTTGAAAAAAAACATGCTTCAAATTCATCATATAGATAACTATGACTTAAAGGATTATTAAGTGGTCAAGATAACATTATTCAGAAATGGGTGTCTCAATCGAATAGCCAACCTTTCCAAGTAAAGAGTTAGTAACAAATAACTATAGCCAAGAACACAGCAAGAATCAATAGTAACCATGTCATAACACTAGGTTGTAGGCTGGAGTAGGGAGCCTGGACCTACCAGGTTAGACATAGTCTGGACAGGTAGGAGACTGTTAGTGGGACCCAGGGAGTGTAGGCAGCAAGGATTGCGGGAAGCCCACTCCATTCCACTAGCAGGGCATCAAGGGGTCACTCAGATGAGAGCCCAGCTGTTGCAGCCTCACTCCTGGCCGGAGGCATCAGAGGCAGGGGCAGAGTTTTGCCATCCCGATGATACCTGCCAGCCAGAGGATAAAGCGGGTGAGTGTGTGCGGATGCTCCTGAACCTGTTACCAGGAATGGGGAAACTGTTTCAGGGAGTAGCTCAGGCAGTGCCAGGCCTCTTAATACATGATTGCTGAATAGCGCTCTCACAAACCCAAAATGATAATGGGGCATACAATAGTGCACAGAATAGTAATGCATAAAAATTAATAGTACATTAAAAAGTATATAAATAGTGCATAAATAATATATATGGTGCACAAATGTGACAAACTAAGCTCTTAATAGTGAACTATAGGTTATTTAGAGGAACAAAACACACTCAACCCTTAGTGAAGACTGTTTCAAAAGTCTTCTGCACAAACTTCTTCCACAAGGACCAGGGGAGCGTCGTAAGTACCATACAAATAAAGAAACATCACATAGTGTAGTAATGTTAACAAAATAATATAAGTAGTAAATGGGCTCGCAAATGGCTACTCACAATAGAGTAGAGATATCAAGCAGTCATCCAGCTTAAGGGGTGGATGTTCCTATAGATGTGCAGCAATATTCAGCAGTCAGTCCCAAAAGAAAAAGAACAAACCAATGTGTAAAAAGAAAAATCTATTAATACACGGTGAAATACAATTGAAGGCTTACACTTAAGTAAGCCCAGCAATGAATGTATTAACATGCATATATGTTAAGAGTAAATGAGCGGAGGGTCTTTCATCTCAACACTTCAAAGGGCCCCCTGCGAAGTGAATGCCGCAGTGTCTATGAGAAGTGACGGAGTTGAAAAGCCTCTTGATATATTACTGTATATTACTGTATGCAGTCTGCAACCCTGCCTTTCACCATTATCACCCCACACACACACACATATATATATATATATATATATAAATATTCACACGCATGTGTACAGTATACACATATCTATACACAAACACACAAAACTGCAAACAAATACCCTCACACATCAGCAGAGTAAATATGATATCAACATTTAAGCATGAAGCACCATGTACTGTTACTAGGCTATTTTTGTTCTGGTGTGTGGTGAAGTGTATTATGCGTTCCAAGTCTTTACTCAAGTCCAAAAGATTTACCAGTCATACACACATTAAGCCTACATTCACAGCCTACATGTGGGACATTTGCTACTCATGTTTCATCTACTATATTTGCTTGAATGGACTTTTTTAAAATTATGATTTTTTTAAGAATCCCCTCAATGACATCATCACCACTCTCTCTGCCTCTTCCTCCATGAATACCCACGCTCTGTCTGACTTTTAGTTATCCAACCCCCTCTTTGAATGAAATTGCTCTAATTTTTCACCCACTCATTTCCTCAACGACCCACCACTTATCTTTTTAACTATAACAGCCACATCCTGGGAGCTGAAAAAAAATATAACATGTTCTATTTTTACAAGTAACTGGACTGCTGGATACAGTTTCCTTTATTGCAAAGCACATTAGTTTTAATTGCAAGATCCCTCAGGTTACTTCCAAATCCCTCTGCAAGGAACTTTAAAATCTTAGCCTGTATCTCTGGCCAGCAGTATCAGTCACCTAACATATTTTGCAATATGAAGTATTCTGGAGGCCAGGGTCATGTGTAGTATGATTAGCCCAGATAGGTTCAACATGTTCCTTTTACAAGCACAACAAGTTCTTTATCTTTCTTTACTTTCTTGAGAAAAAGCATGGATTTACAAAGGCACTTGTGGATGATGATGTTGGGAGAGAATGTCTCTATGGTGAGTGCGCTTGATAGTGGGGAAAGGTGAAAAATGATAAGTCCTGCCAGTAGAGCAATTTACAGGAGGGTACTCACTCAGCCAGTGTGAAGGTGGAAAAGGAAGTGCCAGTGTATGCTGGGTAGCAAGATAGCCTGGGGACAGACCATCTGTAGGCAAGGCAGAGGGGGAGAAGGCAGACTAACCCATTCTGACAGAAAGGCTGAGGTTGCTATAGCAACTCACTGAAATGTCTAAGTAAACAACAAGTGTAGCAAAATGTTGCCCTTTCACATGCAGCAAGCTGCTGGAACAGGGGAAATAACAGGCAATTTAACAAGGGAGAAATGAATACCATAAACTGAAAGGGGAGACAGAGGAATATGGAATCTAGTTCCAGGACATGAAGTATATTCTATAATCTGTGCTCAAAGTGGCTTAAAAAGTAGCGATGTTGTAATTGATTTTAAAATTATCGACATTGGCCTGAATCTCAGAAAGAATGAAGTAATATTTATGCTCTGAAATAGAAAGCGGCATAAGCTTTTAAATATGAATCCCGTTCAAAAAATAAAGTGGAATTAGACATTTGTAAATAAAATAGTTAGCCATAATATGGGCGGTGGGAAAAATAGAAAGGCAGTGATATTTCATACACCAATCACACTTCCACCAGTGCATATAGTAAAAATAGCACAAATTCATACACACACAGACACAATTGAATAGTATTATATTACAGTATATTATATAGTATTATATTGTATAGTATATATATATATATATATATATATACAGTATATATATACATATAGATATACTGTGTGTGTGTGTGTGTGTGTGTGTGTGTGTGTGTGTGCATATATATATATATGAGCTGCTCAGTAAGTAACGACCCTGACTGGCACTGAGAGCTTGAAGCAGGGGAGCCTGGTTCAATTCCTGGTTCGGCTATCGTCCTTCTGACCTTGGGCAAGTCAACTTTATCTCCCGGTGACTCCGGCACCAAAACATAGATTGTAAGATCCCACCGAGCAGGGGGGACCAGTGCCTGCAAAATGTCTCTGTATACAAGAATATGCTATTATTATTTTATATATATATGTATGGACATATTCATTAACACCACACTAGCAAGCAGTGTGTATATCGGTACTTATAATATTTATATTAATATATATATATATATATTATATATATATATTATATATATATATATATACGGTTCGACACACTATACATTGCTCGCCAAGGGCGAGTGGATTTAACCAGCCGGCGAGGTAAATATTGGCCCAAGCAGACACACGTTTGTACTAGGTGGCGAGTAGATTTTTTTGTGTGGCGAGTAGATTTTCTTGGTTGGATGGATTGTCAACCACTGTATGTATATATTATACTATATATATAGATCGAGTATATATATATAGGATATCATATATTATAGATATATTATATAGAGTGTTCGACAACCTCCTATACATTATGGACGTCCGGCGGGCGAGGGATTTACAAAATCGGGCGGGATCCTATTGGCCCCAAGCAGCCACCGGGTTGTTTTTTTGTAAAGCTTTTCCCTGCTGGCGTGAAATGAACTCAAAAAAAAAAAACCCCCTGCGAGTGGACGGCTGATTGCAAGGATGCTCCCAGGCTTTATGGGCGCACTGCGGCAGGCTCTATACGAGCCGGCATCAGCGGCGTCGACCATGGCGATCTTGCGGGAGGAAGTAAGTACTCCTTTGCGGGCCTACCCATGCCTCCGCACTCCCGCTGTCGCCTCCCGATGCCCAATCACACTCCCTCTGCTGCATCCCATGCATATCGCACTCAGCGACTCTGCTGCCTCCCCATGCCTATCCACACTCCCTGCTGTGTGATCCACATGCCGGGGATCGCAGACTCCCTCTGCTGCCTCCCCATGACTATCGCACTCCCTCTGCTCCTCCCATGCCTCATCGCACTCACCATATGATGCCTACATGCCTATTCGCACTCCCTCTTCTGCCTCCCCATGAGTATTCGCACGCCCTCTTCTGGCCCTCCCCATGCCCGTAGTCGCAACTCCTCTGCCACTCCGCCTCCCCATGCCGTATCGCACTCCCTTATGCTGCCTCCAGCCATGCCTATCGCCTCCACTCTGCTGCCTCCCATGCCTATCACACTCCCTCTGCTGCCTCCCCATGCCTATCGCACTCCCTCTGCTGCCCTCCCGATGGCCTATCGGCATCCCTCGGCGCCTCCTCTGCCTATCGGCAGCTCACCTCTGCTGCCTCCCCAATGCCTATCGCACGCTCCCTCGTGCTGGCCTGCCCATGCCTATCGCAATCCCTCTTGCTGCCTACCCCAGTGCCTATCACACTCCCTCTGTGCCCTCCCCATGCCTATCGCACTTCACCTGATGCCTCCCAATGAACTATAGCACCTCCCTTTCTGCCTCCCCCATGGACTATCGCATCCCTCTGCTGCGACTCACCATGCCTATCGCACTCCGCTCTGCTGCCTCCCATGCCTTAGGTCACACTCCCTCTGAGCCTCCTCAATGGCTATGACAACTCCCTATGCTGCCTCCACATGCCTATCGCACTCACTCTGCTGCCTCCCCATGCCTTGATCACACTGACCTTATGCTGCCGGGTCCCAAATGCCTATCACACTCCCTCATGCTGCGACTCCCCATGGCCTATCACACTCCCTCTGCTGCTGGCCTCGCCCCATGCCCAGCAGCGACCACTCCCTGTTGAACTGCCTCCCCCTGCCTATCGCACGATGAGTCTGCTGCCTGACCCGATGCCATATGCACTCCCTCTGACTGCACACTCCCATGCCTATCGAACTCCCTCTCGCACTCCCCATGCCCTATCGCACTCCCTCTGCTCGATCTCCCCGATGCCTATCGCACTCCCTCTGCTGCCTCCCCGATGCCTATCGCAATCCCTCTAGCGCCTCCCGACCATGCCTATCGCACGTCCCTCTCTGCCTCCCCATGCCTATCGCACTCCCTCTGCTGCCTCCCCCATGCCTATAGAATACTCCCCTGCTGCCTTCCCCATGCCTATCAGACACTCCCTCTGCTGTAATCCCCATGCTATCGCACTCCCTCTGATGGCCTTTCCCGATGCCGTATCGCACTCCACGCTCTGCCGTCCCGATGGCCTAGATCGCACTCCCTCTGCTGCCTCCCCATGCCCTATTCACACTGCCCCCGCTGATGCCTCCAAGATGCCATCCACTCCCTCGTGCTGCTCCCATGCCCGATCACGAACTCCCCGTCTGCTGCCTCCCATGCTTCGACTCCTCTGCTGCCTCCCCATGCCTATCGCACTCCCTCTGCGCCTCCCCATGCATATCCAGACACTCCCTCTGCTGCCTCCCACGGCCTATCACACACTCCCTCTGCTGCATCCCCATGCCGTATCAACACCCGTGGTCTCTGCTGCCGTCCCAATGGCCTATCGCACTCCCTCTGCTGTTCCGCCTGCCTATCGCACACCCTCGATGCTTTCCCCATGCCGGGATCGCACTACCTCTTCTGCCCTCCCGCAATGCCTATCACACTCCTCGCTTTCTGTGCCTCCCCAATGCCTATCGCACTCCCTCTGCTGCCACTCCCCATGCCATCGCCACCTCTGCTGCCCCAGCCATGCTATGCACTCCCTGACTGCTGCCCCCACATGCACTATCGCACTCCTCTGCTGCCTCCCCATGCCCTATCGCACCCCGTATTCTGCCGCCCATGCCTATCGACTCCTCTGCTGCCTGCCCATGCCATAGCACTCCTCTGCTGCCTCCCCATGCCTTACTGGCAAGCCCCCGGCTGCCTGCCTGGCGATGTCCTCCATCCTACCCGCTGCCGCCACGGACGGGCCGAGGCGTAGGTACGACGGGGGTTGTTTGATCCTCCGGACGCTGGTGGCTGGCAGTTTTTCCCCATGGTCCCACCACCTCGCTCCCCCCACTGGACGTGTTGGGGTGACGGGTGGTAGGGGGGATGTTCCCTTTCCCCCACGGTCCCCGGCGCTCCCTTGCATGCTGCTCCGCCACAGGGCCGGAGATTGGCGGAGAGGAGGGGGTGGGGCGAGGAGGTTGTGTGGTGAGAGAGAGCGCCTTCTGGAGGGGGGGAGGGACCTGCCTTGCAGAGGCCCTCCTGCCATGTTGAAGGGCCCACTACCGTGCGAAGGTCCCCACTGCTGCCATGTGCGACCCCCCACCTGGGGTGAGTGTGTGGTGTGTGAGTGACAGTGATTGTGAGTGTGTTACATGTGAGACAGTGACTGTTTGTGTGTGACTTGAGGACTGTGTGTGTAAATGAACTCATGGGGTGTGTGTGTGTGTGTGTGTGGGGTGTGTGGGGGTGGGGTGGGGGGTGTGGGTGGGGGTGTGTGTGGGGGTGTGGTGTCGGAATTGGAGTGATGTGTGTGGTCGTGAGTGGTGTCGTGAGTGGGTGTCTGTGAGTGTGTGTCTGTTGAGAGTGTGGCGTGAGAGGAGTGTTGTGAGAGTGAGGTCTGTAGAGTGAGTGTCTGCTGGAGTGAGTGTCTGTGAGAGTGAGTGTCCTCTGTGAGAGGAGAGTGAGTGTCTGAGAGTTGAGTGTCTGTGAGAGTGAGTGTGTGTGTCTGTGTGTGGTGATGTGGTCGGTGTGTGTGTGTGTGTCGTTGTGTGTGTGTGTGTGTGTCTGTGGTGTCTCGTGAAGTTGTCTGTGTGGGTCTATGTGTGTGTCTGTGATGTGTCTGTGGGTGTGTCACCCTCTCTCCCTCTCCCCTGTCACCTCTCCCTGTCACCCCTCTCACCTGTGTCAACCTCACCCTCTCCCCTTGTGTCGCTTCTCCCTGTATAGCCCTCTCCTGTGCACCCTCTCACTGGGTCACCTTAACCCTTTCCCTGTGGCCCTCACCCTTTCCTGTCGCCCGTTTCCCTGTGACCTCACTTTCCCTGTCGCCCTCACCCTTCCCTGTCGCACATCCACACTTTCCCTGTCACTCTCACCCTTTCCCTGTCGCCCTCACCCTTTCCCTGTTGCCCTCTCCCTCTCTCTGTCGCCCTCTCCCTCTCTCTGTCACTCTCTCTCTCTCTGTCGCTCTCTTTCTGTTGCTTTCTCTCTGTCGCTCTCTCTCTGTCGCTCTCTCTCTGTCGCTCTCTCTCTGTCTTTGTCTCTCATTCTCTCTCTGTGTGTGTTCTCTCGCTCGTCGTGGTCTCTCTTCATCTCTCTCCTTTCTCGGGTGTGGTCTCTCTTGCGTGGGTGGTGGTAGATGTGTGTGTATCTCTCTCTCTGTGTGTGCGTGTCTATCTCTCTCTATCTCTCTCGTGTCTCTCTCTCTCTCTCTCTCTGTGTGTGTGTCTCTCTCTCTCTGTGTGTGTGCTGTTCTCTGTGTGTGTGTCTCTCTCTGTCTCTCTCCCTGTCTCTCTCTCTCTCTGTCTCTCACCCTCTCTCTCTCTGTCTGTCTCTCTCTCTCACCCACACTCTCTCTCTCACACTCTGGATTTCTTATTTACCCTATATATCTTAACTGCCCTGTACCTACACCGAAATAACCTATACTGCTTTCTTCCAGATCTAACTCTCGAGCTTCACACGGAAGACATCGGAATCCCCCCTAAACAAGAAGACAGGTAAGGAACACCTCCCTTCCAATGTATAACATTGCGGGAATGAGGGTACCTGGACATTGAGGGACTGCTGATCAGGTAAGATCCCAGGCGGAATTGCTGCTTTAGATATTGTGACGCGGGGGCGTCCAGGCACTAGTTATGGGGTTCAGGAAACTAGTCAATCACATCTAGCTTTTTTTTCTAAATCCGACATTTACACACACACGCACGCACGCACGCACACACACACACACACACACACACACACACACGTAACAGGACTTATTGTAGTATAATTAAAAATACAATAAATACTAATGTCAAAAACTAATGTTGTTCTCCTAGGAATTTTAATTAAAAAAAAATTTAAAAGCGGCGAGGGCAGGTCTGGGTTCGGGGCTAAGGGGCGAGTAGATTTTTTTGTTTGGCGAGTAGATTTTTGGTGGATGTTGTAACCACTGTAATGTGATATATTAGATATATTATATATATATATATATATATATAGAGTAGTATCATATATACGATATATATATTCTATATATATATATATATATATATATATATTAAAAATTTAATATCGTCTATATATATATATATATATACTTTATTAAGGGACTTAAAATCAGATGATTATTATTATACATGAGCCAAAGATTACTAGTGAGGTGAAAGAGTAAAGTCCTCCCAGCATGGAAAACTCAGGGATATCTCTGTAACTATAACTACAGTAGTGCAGTTTGTTTTTTGTCTCTTCTAGTTTAGTTATAAGTATACTGTTTGATATATAAGATGCAACTCAATTCACTTTCTGCTGCAACTTACTCTTACTAAAATGTATTGTAGATGTCAGATTGTTCTATTGTTCATATCGGCATTTACAGTGAAACTAATTATTAGGAAGGTGTCACTATGAGCTATATGCGATGCCTTTTATTGGGCCAGTATTAGAGCACCGATAAAGATTAAAGACGTTATTTGAGTTTCAGGTAATCATGGGAACCTATATATATTTTCAATATCTGATTTATAATGTTTCTACGTGTTTGCGGTTTTATGTGCCTATAAACTTTTATTACCCCTTACTGTTGCTTAGTTTAACCTTTTAACAGTAATATAATCGTCCACTGTTTTTTATTTGTGTTTGACTACTCATATTTTATTGGTTTTACAAGTATTCAATAGCCATACAATAATGAGATTACGAGGGGGTGGGGGAGGGCCGGAGATCAAAGGAAGGGGATAATTAAAAGGGGGAGTCCAAGAGTTCCGAGCTAAAGTCAGTGATACCTTTAAATATTGGTGCATTGAACCAAGATAACCAGGTTACAAAGTTACACTGTTACAGCACAGGTGAATCTGAGGTATTCTGCTCCAGGATAGGAGGAAAGTCCTAGGACTACTTGCGAGCTCAGACACTGGGGGCCCGTGGCCAGGTCAGGGGCCGTCAGTTAAATTTTAGAGGGATGAGGGTGGTACAGCAGAGGTGGGGTGGTTCCGTGAGAAATTACTGTAGGACTGAGGAGATGTCCAGTTCCTGGGCTGCCGAGCCTCGGATCCAGTGCCTGGGCTGCCGAGCCTCATATCCAGTGCCTGGGCTGCTGAGCCTCATATCCAGTGCCTGGGTATAGCTATATATATAATATATATAATATATAATATTATATCTATATATATATTATAATATATATACTTTATTAAGGGACTTACTAAAAGTAGATGATTATATATTAAATGAGCCAAAAGAACTAGTGAGGTGAAAGAGTAAAGTCCTCCCAGCATGGAAAACTCAGGGATCTCTCTGTAACTATAACTACAGTAGTGCAGTTTGTTTTTGTCTCTTCTAGTTTAGTTTTATAGTAGATCGTTTGGATATATAAGATGCAACTCAATTCACTTTCTGCGCAACTTACTCTTACTAAAATGTTTGTAGATGTCAGATTGTTCTATTGTTCATATCGGCATTACAGTGAAATCATTATTAGGAAGGTGTCACTATGAGCACTATATGCGATTGCCTTTTATTGGGCCAGTTTAGAGCAACGATATAAAGATTAAAGACGTTATTTGAGTTTCAGGTAATCATGGGAACCTTATATATATTTTCAATATCTTGATTATAATGTTTCTACGTGTTTGCGGTTTTATGTGCCTATAACTTTTACCCCTTACTGTTGCTTAGTTTAACCTTTTAACAGTATATAATCGTCCACGTTTTTTATGTGTGTTGACTACTCATATTTTATGGGTTACAAGTATTCAATAGCCATACAATATGAGATTAACGAGGGGTGGGGGGAGGGCCGGGTACAAAGGAAGGGATAATTAAAAGGGGAGGAGTCCAAGAGTTCGAGCTAAGCTACGTCAGTGATACCTTTCAATATTGGTGCATTGAACCCAATGAAACGCAGGTTACAAGTTATGTACAGCACAGGTGAATCTTGAGGTATCTGCTCCAGGATAGGAGGAAGGAGCCTAGGACTACTTGCGAGCTCAGAACTGGGGGCCGTGGCCAAGGTCAGGGGCGTCAGTTAAATTTAGAGGGATGAGGGTGGTGGTACAGCAGAGGTGGGGTGGTTCCGGAGAAATTACTGTAGGACTGAGGAGATGTCCAGTTCCTGGGCTGCCGAGCTCGGATCCAGTGCCTGGGCTGCCGAGCTCGGATCCCGTGCCTGGGCTGCTGAGCTCATAATCAGTCGTCCTGGCGGCTGAGCCTCACTATCCAGTGCTGGGCTGAGCCTCATATCAGTGCCTGGGCTGCCGAACCTCGGATCCAGTTGCCTGGCGCCTTTCCGAGC
>WSYH01017613.1:0-11818 GCA_036426205.1 Ascaphus truei
TGCAACTGCATAGAAAAAAGCGGACTGTTCCCGACTGTTTGCATTCACCTTGCCCCGCTGTGCTGTTTTGCAATTGCAGCGCTAAGAAAAGCGGACGTTCCCCATGTGTTTGTCATTGCACCTTTGCCGCTCTCCGCTGTTATTCTGCTATAGAAAGCGGACTGTTTCCCAAAGTGTGCACCTCCTTGCGTCCTTTTTGCTGTTATTGCCGTATAAGAAGCGGAAGTGTCCCAATGTGTTTGCATCATATCCGCCGTTCATCGTCTCTTGTTATGCAACATGAATATGGAAAGCGGACTTTCCCAATGGGTGTTTGCATTCAGCAGTTGGCCGCTCTAGTGCTTTTATTGCCACTGCTATAGAAAGCGGACTGTTTCCATGGTTTGCTATCAGCCTGTGCCGCTCTGTGCTGTTAGGCAACTGCCTAGAAGAACGGAACTAGTCTCACCAATGTGGTTTGCGTTCAGCCTTTGCCGTTCTCTGGTGGTTATGCATGCTATAGAAGCAGACTGTTCCCAATGGGTTTGATGCTCAGCTTGCCGCTCTCCTGCTGTTATTGCACTGCTAGAATTATGAAAGCGACTGTTTACACCGTAGTGGGTTGTGCATCTCAGCCTTGCACGTTCTGGCTGTATTGCATGCTATAGCAAAACGGACTGTTCCCAATGTGTTTCCGCATCGCCTTGTCGCTTCTGTGGTTATTGAACACTGCTCTAGAAGACGACTGTTCCACATGGTTTGAATTCAGCCTGATTCGTCTGCTGTTTTGAACGCTATAGTAAGACGGCTTCCCCAAGTGTTGATTCACGCTCTGTCCGTGTCTGCTGAGTTAGGCACTGCTATAGAAAGCGTGACTGTCACAATGATTGTTGCATTCAGCCTGTCGTCTCTCTGCGTGTTATGCCTCGATAGATAAGCGGACTGTTCCCAAGTGTGTTTTGCATCAGCTCCCGACTGTGCTGTTATTGCAGCTGCTCTAGAAAGGACTGTTTCCAATTGTGTTTTGCATTCAGCCTGTGCCGTAATTTTGCTCGCTTATTGCATGCTATAGAGAAGCGGACTGTCCCAAGTGTTTGGCATTTCATCCTTGCCCTTCTCTGCTGTTATTGCACGTTCTATAGGAAAGCGGCTGTTCCCATGTTTTTGGCACTCAGCCTTGCTCCCCCGCTCCGTGTTATTGCATGCTTAGAGAAGCGGGACTGTCCCAATGTGTTTGCATCGCCTTGGCTTTCTTCGACTGTTATTGCACACTGCTATAGATAAGCGTGACTGTTCCCATGTGTTGTCATTCAGCTGCGTACCGCTTTTATTGCGTCTTGCACGCATAGAAAGCGGAGTTCCACAATTTTGTTTGCATTCAGCCTGTCCCGTCTCTTGTCTGTTATTGCACCGCGATAGAAGCGGACTTCCCACATGTGTTGACATTCAAGCCTGTCCGCTCTGGTGCTGGTATTGCACTGCTATAGAAAGACGACTGTTCCCAATGTGTTTGCTTCAGAGTCCTTTGCTCTCCGACTGTATTGCAGCTGTCTATAGAAAGCGGAACTGTTTTCCCCAGTTGGCTTAAGTGCCTCTCTGCTGAGTGCACTGTCAGCGCTGTTCCCAATGTTTTTCATGTGCATCGTTCTGATGTTATTGCACTGCTATAGAACGGGACGTCAGTGTGCAGTCAGCATTCTCTCTGTATGAGTAGAGCGGACTGTTCAATTGGTTGCACTCAGCACTTGCCGCTCTTCACTGCTGTATAAAAGATGTCCAAGTCATTGGCCTTCATTATGCAGAAGACGGACTGTTCCATGTGTTTGCTTCAGCCTGTTGCGACTCTAGTGCTGTTATGCCCTGCTATAGAAAGCGGACTGTTTCATTCCAGCATGTCCTGTTGTTAGACGATAAAGCGGACTGTCAGGGAGAGCTTGACCGATTGCTGGTTTTATGCCGCTATAGAAACGCGGGATTGTTCCCAATGGTTTGATTAAGCCCTTTCTGGCCGTTCTCTGCTGTTATTGCAATGTAGAGACAAGCGGACTGTTCCCAATGGTTTTGCATCAGACGTCCGCTGTGTGTGTTTTATTGACGACTGCTATAGAAAGCGGAAGTTCCCAATTGTTTGGTCATTCAGCCTTTGCGCATCTCTGCTGTTCAATGTGCATCCTTGCATATAGAAAGCGGACTGTTCCCAATGGTGTTTGCATTCCGACTGGTGCCGCTCTCTCCTGTTTTGCAATGCTATAGAAAGCTGGAACGTTCCCAATGGTTTGCAGCTCATCCTTTGCGCTGTCGCTGGCTGTAATGCACTCGGATATAGAAAGGACGGACTGTTCCCAATGTGTTTGCATTCAGCCTGTCCCGTTCTCTTCTGTTATTGCACTGCTATAGAAAGCGGACGTTCCAATTGTTGCATTCAGGCCTGTCGCGTTCTCTGCTGTTATGCCATGCTTAAGAAAGCGACTTTCCAATGTGTTTGCATTCAGCCTGTCCGCTCTCTCTGTTATTGCAACTGCTATAGAAAGCGGACTGTTCCAATGTGTTTGCATTCAGCCTGTCGTTTCTGCTGTTATTGCACTGTATAGAAAGCGGACTGTTCCCAATGTGTTTGCATTCAGCCTGTCCGCTCGTCTGCTCGTTATTGCCTGCTATAGGAAACGGACTGTTCCCAATGTGTTTGATCAGCTTCCCGTTCTCTGGTGTATTGCACTGCTATAGAAAGCGGACTTTTCCAATTGTTTGCACTCAGCTGTGCCGATCTTGGCTTTATGCACTGCTATGAACGGATGTTCCCAATGTGTTTGCATTCAGCCTGTCCCGTCTCTCTGCTTTATTGCACTGCTATAGAAAGCGGAACTGTTCCCAATGTGTTTGCATTCAGCCTGTCCCGTTCTCTGCGTTATTGCACTGCTATGAAAGCGGACTGGTCCCAATGGGTTTGCATTCAGCATCGTCCCGTTCTCTGGGTTATTGCCTGCTTAGAAAGCGGACTGTTTTTCCAATGTGTTTTGCATATCAGCCTGTGGCCGCCTCTGTGCTGTTATTGATCACGCATAGAAAAAAGCGGACTGTTCCCAATGTGTTTGCCTTCAGCCTGTGCCGCTCTGTGCGTTTTATTGCCTGCTATAGAAAGCGGACTGTTTCCCATGGTTGCATCAGCCTTGCGCTCGCTCTGTATTGCACTGCCTATAGAAAGCGGCTGTTCCAAATGTGTTTGCCTTCAGCCTTGCCGCTCTCTGTGTTATGCACTGCTATAGAAGCGGACTGTTCCCAATGTTGTGCATTCAGCCTTTGCCGTTCTCTGCTGTTATTGCAACTGCTATAGAAAGCGGACTGTTCCCAAGTGTTTGCATTCAGCCTGTGCGCTCTGTGCTGTTATTGCCTGCTATAGAAGCGGACTGTTCCCAATGTGTTTGCATTCAGCCTTGTGCCGCTCTCTGCTGTTATGTGCACTCTATAGAAAGCGGACTGTTCCCCAATGTGTTGCATTCAGCCTTTCCGCTCTCTGCTGTTATTGCAACTGCTATAGAAACGGACTGTTCCCAGTGTTTGCATTCAGCCTTTGCCGCTCTCTGCTGTATTGCACTGCTTATAGAAAGCGGACTGTTTCCAATTTGTTTGCATTCTAGCCTGTGCAGCGCATCTCTGCTGTTATTGCACTAGTATAGAGAAGCGGACTGTTCCCAATGTTGTTTGCATTCAGCCTGTGCCGCTCTCTGCTGTTATTGCCAATGCTATAGAAAGGCGTACTGTCCGCAATGTTGTTTGCATTCACCTGTCCCGTTCTGACTGTTTATTGCACTCTATAGAAAGCGGACTGTTCCATGTGTTTGCATTCAGCCGTGTCCCATTCCTCTGTGTATTGCACTGACTATAGAAAGCGGACTGTTTTCCCAATGATGTTTGCATTCAGCCTGTCCCTCTTCACTGCGTTATTGCGTCACTGACTATAGAAAGCCGGAACTGTCCCAATGTGTTTGCATTCACCTGTCCGCGCTCTCTGCTGTTATTGCACGCTTATGAAAGGCGGACTGTTTCAATGTGTTTGCATTCAGGCCTGTCCCATTCCTGCTGTTTAGTGCATCTGCTTAAGAAGCGGACTGTTCCCCAATGTGTTTTGCACTCAGCCTTTGCCGCTCTCTGTGTTATTGCACTGCTATAGAACGCGATTTCCCAATGTGTTTGGCATTCAGCTTTGCCGTTCTCTGTGTTATTGCACGCTATAGAAGCGGACTGTCCATATGTGTTTGCATTCAGCTGTGCCGCTCTCTGCTGTTATTGCAGCTGCTATAGAAAGCGGACGTTCCAATGTGTTTGCATCAGCCTGTCCCGTCTCTGCGTTATTGCACGCTATAGAAAGCGGATTCATGTGTTTGCATTCAGCCTTGCCGCCTCGCTGTTATTGCATGCTAAGAAGCGGATGTTCCCAAGTGTTTGCATTCAGCCTGTCCGTCTCTCTGTTTTGCACTGCTATAGAAAGCGGACTGTTCCAAGTGTTTGCATTCAGCCTGTGCCCTTCTCTGCTGTTATTGCAATGCTATAGAAAGCGACTGTTCCCAATGTGTTTGCATTCAGCCTGTGCCGCTCTCTGCTGGTTATTGCACTGCTATAGAAAGCGGACTGTTCCAATGTGTTTGCACTCAGCCTGTCCGTTCTCTGCTGTTATTGCACTGCTATAGAAAGCGGACTGTGTGTTTCAATGGTGATAACCAACATTTGTATTTCATTGCTTGCTTCAGCGGTAGCTAGAGAAGCAAAAAAGGATTGGTGCGGTCCCAGCATGTCCCAGTGCGCCAGCTTAAAGAAGGAACCCGGCATGGCAGTTGAACGGAGGAGTGGCCTGGATGACGCTACGCCCGGAGAGGGTCTGAAAACGCAGCGCCCCAGCTCCCTGAGGGATCTCTCTGAATCTGGTAAGGGTCTTCAGCTTCATTTGGTTATGTGCTTAATTACACAAATATGTAATTCATCTAAATAAACATCATTTGTGCTGTATGCAGCACGTAACCATGAAATTTGTATTTATTTGGTTCTGGGTTTTTTTTTCCTTTTTTTTTTTTTTCCTTTGACAAAATGCGGTCAAAAATATTGCACTATGTAGATGACATTGTATAGGAGCGAGGCCAGGGAAAGTGTAAGTGAAATGGTAGATTTAGACTCAGACGCGCCCAGGTCCATGTACAGACTGCTTCATGTGGTATTTGTGGCTTCGTGTACCTGTGCATTACTTCGATGAATGAAATGGAGTGAAGCCCAACTAAATTCATAGTTCTGCCAGGATATTGTTCCAGCGATATGGTGCTTCTCTATCCATCATATTTACTAAGAAATCTCTGACACTTTAGTCCACCTTAAACCTTTTAACCAGGGTGTGGGCAACACCAGTCCTCAAGCACCACAACAGGCCAGGCTTTCAGGAACCTTGCTTACAGCAAGTTAGGAGGGCCAGTCGAGATGAGCCACCTGTGCTGAAGCAGGGATACCCTGAAACATGAAACTCATGGTGGCCCTTGAGGACTGGAGTTGCCCAGCACTACCTTAGCCTATGACATAGTCAGAAGACTGCTTAGTACGTATGGGCCATTATTTCTCATTGTAGGACATGGTCTTCATCGTGATTTGTTTTCCTTTGTAACTACTATTGCGGATAACGCCCGGTCTGAGGACCGTATATACAAAATCTCTATACTGTTGTTCTGGCCCACTCGTATTGTCTTTTGTTCTCATGGAAACCGGGGCGTGTGGGCTTCCAGCTGACCGCTCTGGTTGTAGGTCCGGGACCACCCAGTTTATGAGATACTTACCGATTAAGTTGCCGGTGTCAAAGTGGCCTCTAAGTCCTGCGAGTCTCGTGGGCCAATAGAGAGCCAGACTGGTGACGCTGCTTGACTGTGCGGGCCAACAACGCAAAAGAATTCATGGCCCCCTCAAGTCTCTTGTGTCGCTCTCTCTCTTGTCTCACTCATTTGCTCTCTCGCTCACTTTTCTTTGCTATCTCTGCTCGCTATCTTGCTGCCGTCGATCGCTCTTTGCTCTCTTGCTCGCTCTCTTTGGCTCTCTTTCTCTCCTCTCTCGCTCTCTCTCTCTCTCTCTCTATCTCTTTTGCTCTCTCGCTCTCTCTTTGCTCTCTTTTCTCTCTCTGCTCTCTTGTAATTCATTTTCTATTTGTGTCTACTTCCTTCTGTATCCTTCCCTTCAGTCTGTTTATCCCGTGATGTTAACCGTTCCCTCCCTCTCACCTTTCCACCTGTTCCTCAGGTTCACTCCAGCCCTCGCCACTGCCGAGGCCCGCCCTCCTCCCCGCTCATTTTTTCCCATCCCTCTCACCTTCCCAGCCCACGCCCCTCCTCTCTCACCTTTCCCAGCCTGTCTCTCAGGCTGCAGCCCAGCCCCCCGCCACCCGCACTGATCGAGGCCCCGCCCTTCCCTCCCTCTCACCTTTCACCAGCCTGTCTCTGAGGAAGGGATTTCCCTCTGTGTCCTTCCTGCATCTAGGGCCCCACCCTGAACCAAGGCCTGACCCCTCCCTTCTGCCTGACCCCACCCTCTTCCGACCCCCCCCCTCCGACCCCGCCTCATCCTGCCGTTCCAATCCTGTAACCATGTGTAGGAGGTAGTACTGCTGCTTTTAAGGTTGTAAAACCCTACATTACAATAACAATATTACATTTGAAAGACATGGAAAAATTTGTGGGGTAATCTATCATATTTAGAACACACTTACATGATTTAAATTTACATACTGTCATCTCATAGGAGAATCAATTATACATTTTATTTTTAAAACTTCTATTCAGATCAAACTTACAGACCGTTTTAGAAAAGAAATATAAAAGTAACCATTTATTATGTATATCATTCTATTGTATGTATTTTATCGGTTTAGGCGCTCTCTATTCCCCGTACTGAACACACACAACACAAATTGGCATACTGAACGTCACACTTACATTTGATGTGTTGTGCGGTCTGATTTAACATGGAAATTTCCCCCACAATTTTTACTGTTCAAAACATAATCGATCACCCAAAGTGCACATTTTATTCTTTCCTTGGCCTTTGGCTACAATATGTTCTTTTTAGTGGCTGCCTTAATTTTCCATGGATGTAGCAGTAGCCCTAATACCCTATTCAGAGGCATTTGTCTGGTTGTACACAAAATATCTAGGAAGATGTAAAAAAAATCAAGTCTAGGTATCAAGTTATTCAAATTCATTGATTTTCTTTTAATAATGCAACTTTATAAACAGGATGCCTGTAGTTTATACTCTGATAAAAATATGGAAACGTCAATGCTATGTATGCTCTAAAGTAATGTTGATTAACAATGTTGGGGGCAGAGGAGGGTGGGTAGTAGGGTTGTTTGGTTATTTGTTTCTTGGGGGTAGAGGGGATTGGGTTGAAGGGGGTTATACCTCCAGGATGGATGTTTAGATGCCTCGGGGGTAGGCGGATTGGTTAACCTCATTACCATAGCGTTCCCACTGCTATGGTGAGTGAAAGGGTTGTTAACTCCCCCACAACCTTCCAGGCAGGCCTAATCACCACCCTGGACTACTATTCCCTTCATCCACCCCCCTCTGACCCACAAGAACAGGCTTTCGAGGTGTAAACCCCTTCATTTCAATTTATATATAGTGTAGATGAGCAGGGGGTCTCGGAGCAGAAGCGCATTAATTTAGGTCCGGGACCCCCTGCTTCCCGAGATACAGGCCCCAGTTTGGGGTGCCAGTATCTCCTATGCATTGACATGTCCGTGTCACGTGTCGTGTGGAATCAAATGTCATAGGAAACACCAGCACCCCCTAATGGGGGCTGTATCTCGGGAGTAGGGGTCGCGGACCTGAAATAAACGTAGTTTTGCTCCGAAGACCCCCTGCTCATCTACACTAGTAATAAACATGTCAATTAAAAAATAACATTTCGGGCAGATGTGCGCAGGGGAGGCGGCTCTTCTGCAGCTGAAAGAAATCCGCCGGTAAGGCACCTTTCAGAAGGGTCGATCTTCACGCCGCGGCCTACTCGCCCGTTTGGGAATTTTCCTTCACAGATATGGAGGCTTTCTGTACCGTGATAGCAACACTAAACAACTGCGAAATTTAACGGCCCGGCGATTTTTTTTTTTTTTTAATGAAGGTTTATAGCTAGCCCCAAAACAGTGTTAGAAAAGGCACAAGGGAGCAATGAAGTAAAAAGGAAGTAACAAAATAACTTGCAAAAAAAAATTACATTTATTAATGAACTAGTGCTTTAAGATTATAGTTGTTATTTAGGTTAAAAAAAACTAGTTATGTGAAAAGGGAGATACTTTTGGGATAGCCAGTGTAAAAAAAGTAAATAATAGTAGATCCACAGTTTATGGTCTTGGAATTCATTGTGTGTAAAGACTAGTCTTGGATGCCAACATTAGTCCTTGTGCTATTACGCGTAACAAAACATGTAATATACATATCTTCACTATCGGAGCAACAATAAATGAGAACATTTTCAGCATTTTAATTCTGTAACATAAATTAGGGAATTTATATTATAGTCTCAAGTGAGAACAAAGTGTGTTCTGTGGCATATGTCTTTGTAATTTGTAACAACACAAACCTATGTCAACTAAGAACTTTTGTACAAAATGTAATGGTGAGTTTCCAACAAATGCCAATGTTACTTGATTTAGAAACGGCTGACCCCGCTGAACGGCTCTCTGACCACAGCTTCAATGCATTTTTCTGAAGATTACAAACACTTTATTTCAAAAGTGGCTGATATTCAGTTAACACAAGTGCAGAAAAGTAAATGTGGTTACAGGACAGCTGGCGTGTGTGCCACGCTGCCCAAATGGGGTTTGTGCCAAGCGTTGCTTGGTTATAATAAATGGGAGCTGGTAAATTAGAAATTCAGTTTTTTGAACATTGACTTCTGTGTGCGGTCACTGCTGTGCCGTTCTTCCGGATGCTAAAGTATCTTCAATATTAAAATATGGGACTAGCACCAGGCCATTCTACGACTACCGGAGTGCTGGTTTCTTGTTTATATTTTTGTGTGTTGTAGTATGTATGTATGTGTGTATATATATATATTATATATATATATATAGTATGTATATATAGATATATGTAATATGTCCATACATACACATACACACACGCATACCATTAATTTGTAGTCTAAAAATTGTTAGTTTTGTTTATATTTAGCTTATATAATATATAGTTTTTGATTATTTTTAGCTTATATAATATATAATTGATCCTATAGTCCATCCTTTTAACTGTACAACTGTTATGGGCTAATGTGACTACTATACTAATATATTTGGCTGTTAATTTTAAATTCTAGTTGGCATATACTTTAAATATATTTAATGCGGGAGGGACCTGTAACATGTTATAACTAATGCAGCGCACGTCCTATTTGCTACAGAAGCATTATAAGCTGCTACAGCGTGATGTACGGGAGTCATTGTCAGTGTGACAGCGATGTGCAGGCACAGACGCTCGTACATTTGCATCTCATTTTGTGCTATGCCTGTTTAGAGCAACACACTCCAGGGTGCACATCCTTACTGTTCACCTTTTTGCAACACACTCAGGGTGCACAGCCTTATGCAACCACTGCGGGTGCCACCTTTACTGCAACACACTGCAGGGTGCACACCCTTTACTGCAACACACTGCAGGTGCACACCTTACCGCACACACTGCAGGGTGCACACCTTTACGCAACACACAGCAGGTGCACACCCTTTACTGCAACACACTGCAGGGTGCACACCCTTTACTGCAACACACTCAGGTGCACACCCTTTACTGCAACACACAGGTGCCACTTCTGCACACGCATGGTCACACCCTTTACTGCAACACACCTCCAGGGTGCACACCCTTTACTTCTGCAACACACACTCGAGGGTGCACACCCTTTACTGCAACACAACTCATGGTGCACACCCTTTACTCTGAACACACTCAGGGTGCACACCTTTCTGCAACAACTTCAGGGCACCCCCTTTACTGCAACACACAGCAGGGTGCACCAACCCTTTACTGCAACACCAGCAGGGTGCACACCTTTACTGCAACACACACAGGGTGCACACCCTTTACTCTGCAACACACCCAGGGTGCACACCTTTACTGCAACACACTCCAGGGTGCACACCTTACTGCAACACCACTCCAGGTGCACACCCTTTACTCAACACCTCAGGTGCACACCCTTTACTGCAACACACTCCAGGGTGCACACCCTTTATTGCAACACACTCCAGGGTGCACACCCTTTACTGCCACACACTGCAGGGTGCACACCCTTTACTGCAACACAACTCAGGGTGCACACCCTTTACTGCAACACACTGCAGGGAGCACACCCTTACTGCACACACTGCAGGGTCACACCCTTACTGCACACACGCAGGTGCACACCCTTTACTGCAACACCCAGGGTACACCCTTACTGAGCAAACACACTGCATGTGCACACCCCTTTACTGCAACACAACTGCAGGGTGCACACCCTTTAACTGCAACACACTGCAGGGTGCACACCCTTTACTGCAACACACTGCAGGGTGCACACCCTTTACTGCAACACACTGCAGGGTGCCCACTCCGTTACTGCAAACCACTGCAGGGTGCACACCCTTTACTGCACCTGCAGGGTGCACCACTTACTGCAAACACTGCAGGTGCACACCCTTTACTGCAACACACTGCAAGGTGCACACCTTTACTGCAACACACTGCAGGGTGCACACTACCAACAGTTACTGCAACACACTGCAGGGTGCACACCTTACTGGCAAAACATATAAGCAATATCGGGTTGTTTAGATGTGCTGTTATTGCAAAAACAGAGATAGCTGTATGCACAAAAACGCACAATTTAGCACTAGTCATAACAATGTGTTCTTCATTGAAATAAGACTTGTTCCAAGACCAGTGTTAGAGGCTACAGCAAGGGCAGCATCTCCAGTCCTCAAAGGCAACAGGTCAGGTATTAGGGATGTCTCGCTAGCACAGGTGTCCAGTCACCGACTGAGCCACTGGTAGAGCCACCTGTGCGAAGCAGGGATATCCTGAAAACCTGACCTGTTGGTGGCCCTTGAGGACTGGAGTTGCCGTCCCTGGTATACAGTATGCTCAAAAGCGATTTGGTGTTCCAGTTAATCAGTGCCGAGTATCACTTCGCTCTGATGCAATGTCCAGACTTGTCTATTAATTATTCTCCACACACAAACAACACATTCTAACTCAACTGAAACCCCACATTTCTAACTCACTGAAACCCAAGAAACCATTCTAACTCACTGAAACCCCAACATTGCTAACTCGCTTGAAACCCAACATTTAACTAACTCAACTGAAACCCAACATTTAACTCAACTGAACCCCAACATTTCTAAAACTCACTGAACCCAACCTTTCTAACTCACTGAAACCCACACTTCTAACCCTGAAATTCCAACACTTCTAACTCGCTGAAACCCAACATTGCTAACTCAAACTGAAACCCAACATTTCTACTCACTGAAACCCAACATTTCTAACTCACTGAAATCCCCAACATTTCTAACTCACTGAAACCCAACATTTCTAACTCGCTGAAACCCACATTCTAACACGCTGAAACCCAACATTTCTAACTCACTGAAACCCAACATTTCTAACTCGCTGAAACCCAACATTTCTAACTCACTGAAACCCAACATTTCTAACTCACTGAAACCCAACATTTCTAACTCGCTGAAACCCAACATTTCTAACTCACTGAAACCCAACATTTCTAACTCACTGAAACCCAACATTTCTAACTCGCTGAAACCCAACATTTCTAACTC
>WSYH01017614.1:0-11818 GCA_036426205.1 Ascaphus truei
AATGGTGCCGAACACGGCAGGGAGAGTTTAACCGGCCGACAGGGGGGGAAGATGAAAAAAAGAAAGATTTCGCGCCGCTACCGCCATTGAAAATGTAAGTATGTGTGTGTATATGTCTGTGTATATGTGTGTGTATGTATGAGTGTATGAGTGTATGTATGTATGTATGTGTGTGTATATGTGTGTGTATGTATGAGTGTATGTATGTATGTATGTATGTATGTGTGTGTATATGTGTGTATGTATGTATGTGTGTGTGTGTGTATATGTACAACGTTATTAAAAACATTATTAAAGAATTTATTTATTTATTTGTAAACACACACATACATACACACACACACACACACATATACACACATACACATGCACATCCACACACATACATACACACACACATACAGTCGCGCACAGTATACTCACAAAACAGGCGCACGGCCGCACACACTATATAACAGCCCTTAGTTGTCATCTTAGTCTATTAGCACTCTATTCAATTCCTGCTCTTGCCCTGAAGGTCTGTATACAAATACCCTGATACAAATACCCTGATACAAATACCCTGATACAAATACCCTGATACAAATACCCTGATACAAATACCCTGATACAAATACCCTGATACAAATACCCTGATACAAATACTTTCTTATCAAAAGTGTCTAAGTAAAGTAACCTTTATGTTGTTCTTTTCATAAAGGGAATCTCCTCCCCCCCTTTCTTCATACTCTTCGTATAGCCATGTCCTGATTTTCACTGTACCATCACTCAGTAGTAGACACAATATCCAAATCTTCTCTTGTCCTTACTGCAATGAGTGCAGCACTTTTACATCCCAAACTACAAGTATTTGTACACCTTACCCTAAGGCCACGCTTATAGTGCGCGCGACGGTGACGAATGATGTCACCCGCTGCCGTCGCCGCTAGCGAAAGTTGTATTTCGCTTTCCGGCGATGTCGCGGGCGACCAGGTCTTTCATTGGTTCTGAGGCTGTCACATGTGGCGACAGCCTCTGAAAAATCAAATGTGATCGGCTTCAGAAATTCGCGCCAGCGTCGCGCTTACTATAAGCACGCGATGGCGGCAATACATTTGTTTTGCCGCGCCGTCGCATCGCCGTCGCTATAAGCGCAGCCTAAGGCTTTTGTTACTGCTTTTCCTAATACTTCCTGTTTCTTCTGTACACCTCTGTCTGCCTTTGTAATTGATGTTTTTTCTATTTAAGTTTTATTCTTCTCCCCCAGATGTTTCCTGCTGTAAAGTCTGCCCCAATTGTTACCTCTGACAAGGGGAAGCAGCTGACTAATGTTTCTTCCCCATTGGTTAGTTTAAATACTTGCTAATGAAGTATCTTAACTGCTAGTAAGTAACATTGACTTTATCAGTGGGACTGTTGCGGTGTATGGTGCGTAATCATAAGGCCTGGGACATAGTAGGATCAGCCTTGCTGACCCGTGCTGAGGCGCGCTCACGCTCAGCACTGAGCCCCTGCAGCCGCAATGAGAGCGGCTTTAGCAGGGGCTCGCGCACGCTTCCGCACGCTTGCAGAAGCGTGTGTCTTACCAAAATTTTAGATTTGGCGGTCACTACATTTGTGTCATTATTCATGTACTATACATTTGCTTATTAGTTCTTTTTGAATGATGACTAAGTATGTATTTATTTTGTTATGACCAGTTGTGACTGCGATTGTCAACATGTTTCTTTTGCATTTATTGTTCTTTATTTATCATTAGGTCAATATTTTCTTTTTAAATATTTTTTTCCTAATTTTTTTCCTAATTGCATATTGTATTCCTTTTCCCTTTTTGCTTTTTTCTTTATCTCCCTTTTCAGATAATTATATACAGTATATATTTTTTAATAGTTTTAATATACATTGTTCATTGCTATTTGTTTGTGCTAATAAAGTTTTTGTTGTTTTTATATTTTTTCAGTCATTAGCTATGCACTGATTGTTCTGGCATGCGTTTCAGTTTTTGTGTGGGTGCACACTTGAGACGTAGCTCCCTGCCCGGTCTCCATTGGTGGGGCGTGGTGTGCCGTCATGACTGTGCGGCGCGGCACTGGTGCGCATGTGCGACATGCGTTCCGGCTTGGTTGCGGGCGCGCACTTCTGACGTCACTCCATGCTCGGGGTGGAGTGGTGGGACGTGATGTTGCGTCTTGACTGTGCGACGCGGCACTGATGCGCATGCGCGGCGCATCACTGCAGACTTTTGGCGCGAATTGTGGGCTATATCTGGCAGAAGGTACGTGTTTCATTATACACCTTGATAAAGTCCTGCGGGACGAAACGCGTTGGACCGCAGGGCTGAGGTGGGGTTGTAAAAGCACCGACCTTAGACCGCGCAGGCTGATCCGGATTGCGCAGTTCGTAGTCGTACGTAGCAGGATCAGGATAGGAGAAGACAGCATCGTCGCTGGACAAGCCAGGGTCAGGACAGGAGACATCAGGGTAAACGTTGTTCAAGCAGGAGTTTGGCAACAGGAAGTCAGGAGAGCCCCGCTTCAGCTTAGGAGCGCGGGAGTGGCCTCTGCGCGTGCGGCGACCATGGCCCATGGTACTGGTCTCAGGAGGTGGTAGGCAGACCAGAGTAGCACACCGCCTAGCTGCACTGGGAAACCAGTGCTTCAGCGCAAGAGTCCTGAGCGGGCTGGGGAATCCTCCATTTCAGCGCAGGAACCAGGACACGGCCTCTGCAATAGGGAAAGAGCAGCAGGCCCCAGGAACCAGGAAGCTGAAGAAACACAGGGGAAACCTCCGCTTCAGCACAGGCGACAGAAACAGACCGCTGCGTGAATATAGCATCCGATCACAGGAAACAAGGAGCTGAAGTCAACAAGGAGAGTACTCAGCTACAGCACAGGAGACTGGAGCAGACCGCTGCAAGAATATAGCAGCCGGCCTTAGGAAACCTGGAGCTGCAGACAACAAGGAGAGTACTCAGCTTCAGCACAGGAGACAGGAACAGACCGCTGCAGGACAATAGCAGCCGGTCTCAGGAAACCAGTAGAACAAGCCAGGGGCTTGTGGCAGAACAGTTAGTGACATCCAGAAAGGACTATGCTCGGCAGGGAGCATTGTGGGAAAGCAGTACTTAAAGGTCAGTGAACCAATGGCAGAAGGGGCGTGTGACAATATTGCTTTGGTGAGTGAATCCAGGCTGCAGTAAATCTCAGGGGAAGTGTTCCAGGACTGCACCTGTCTGCAAGGTAAGGCAAACAGTAAACCGAGGAGCGGATTCCTTACAGAGATTGACCAGAGGAACGGCTGTCTTGAGCTGCAGAAGGACTCGACTGTATGCTGATAGCAAGACAAGGGACCAGACCTCAAAACCTGGACAGACATTGCTGTAGCACACAAAGGTGCTTACCCAGGAGAGCAGAGAGGACTTCCCCTACAGCTTCAGGAGAACAGATAAGACTTTCCTTTGGAACTGTAATATATCTGTATATATGTTTATATTTTGGGGCTGGTAAATAGCTTAGCTAACCAACCCAGTCAGAGAGGGCTGAGCTACATGTGTAGATAGTCTCCAAAGCAGAGATAGGTTTTTTTGTGTAGCCCCGGTGTCCTCTGGCTCCCAGAGACCCCCTCTCTAGTCAGCCGAGCGGTTGCGGGTCCCGCCGGAGCCAGCGACGGGCCGGCGGCTGCTCGCAAAGGTGGGGGCCAGTGCAGGGAGCGCTCGGCGTCCCTGGAGCCTGTGGACTCAGTGTGGGGATACACGGTGACTGTGGAGTTACTCCCTAGGGGGAATGTTATAAGTGTGTGTTATTGCCTGCATATATATTCTGCGTTACAGTAAACTGGTTATATTCATCCCTGAGTATGTGGTTATTGTATATGCGGGTCCTGTGTAGGTAACCTTCTACATCCCTAGAACCCTACACAGGTAGAGGCGCTGAAACCGAGAACGTCTCAGAGGATTCACCCCAGGCTCTCACTGGCGGAGGCTCAGACCTCCTGTGAGCCTGACAGGTATACTGCACCACACCTGGTAACATATAGGTTCCCCTTCCATATGCCATATATGCGATTGGGTGGGGGAATACCCATTACATTTGTTTGGCTTATTTTCATATATTTTTGCTGTGTTTAAAGCGACAGGCACAATAAAGCCTTGTTTTAATTTCACCTTAAAACAGTCTCCATTGTGTACATGTCCTCCTACATATGGTGTCAGAAGTTTGGGATGAGAGGTGGCCTTTGAAGTTAAAAGGGCCCGGAGATTGCCTGTGGAATTTTTTTTTGTGCTTTTTGCCTATAAACAGCCTGAGCAACAAACAATCACATGCAGCAGAGATCAGAGTTAAAGCGACACACCCAGGCAGGAAATTTACACTGCACTGAAACTCACAAAACCACAGATGGACTCTTTTTCCCAATCCCAAGAGGAGAGAGAGAGAGACTGCTGAAGCAGGTAAACCTTATTTGCCTATCACAATAAAGTGTATTATGGTCATTGAAATAGGGGTTTTGCCTTCCAGCCGTAGTCGGGGTTCAAGAAGTGAGTTAGCCCTTAAAAGGGATAGGTGTTTGTTGTTTTCAAATGTTTCGCTGAAGCAGTGAATACAGATGGTGACCCATGAGCGGTACTGATTCTGCAAATAAAGGTTGCCACACCGCATAGGACTACCAGCTGTGAATGGAGTATATGCAGAAAAGTGTGAAAATTGATGCAAGACTGCTGAAGCAGGGGAATTTTCAGCAAACAAATGCTGAGTGTAAAATTGCCCTACCGGGGGAAAAGGGAATGCTGAACTGTGTAAAAGGTATTCCAAAGCCAATTGCTGAGTGTTAAGTCACCCTGCCGGGAGTGAAATAAATATTCCACTGCAAAGAAATAGAACCTTGGGAATTTAAAATGGCCACCCAGCTGAAGTCAAATACAGACTCTGTAAAAATAGGGAAGAAAATGTGTTCCTGGTGTAAAGAACCCCACCACATGGAGCAGTGTCCCTTCAGGCCTTATTCAGACGATGAGAATAAATGCATGCACAGTAATGCTAATGTTGTAAAACTTACCCAAGGGAAGAAAAAGTCTACAGAGAGGCCTGTGAGAGCTACGACCTCTACAAGCAAAATATGCCCACCTGTAGGACTACCACCATTTGGGGTTCTAGCAAATGCAGTGACAACAGCTGCAATAGTGCCTCCTGAGGTCAGGAAGAAAAATATACCTGATAGCCCCAAAATGGAGGACAAAATACAACGTTCCTGTAATGAAACCTACCCCACGGAAGAGTGGCCCTTCCAGTCCGATGAGGAGGAAGACATCTCTTATGGGGCACCCAAACCGAGTCACACCCACAAAACACCCCAAGAATGGTGGGGGTGCCTGAACTCGGTACGAACCGAAAAGACCGCTCCCTATGATGACAAATATGATCTGCAGGAGAGAGCGGGAGCAGTGGATCACCGAATATTTCCTGTCAGCTATTACAGTTGTAAGAAAAGCCAGGTGGATCCAGTGACGCTGCTAAAATTTCAAATGAAGATGGAGACCCCAGTATCCCTGAGGGGACGGTGTCATCCAAAACAAAAAGGCGAAAAAAGAAAAGCGGTTCTTCACGTACCGTGGAAGGAACAGATACATCTGCAGATCTTGCGGAGGAAAAGGGGGTCCGAAATGCGGTGCAGCCTAGAGAAAATGGAGAAGACGTCCCGCGGATGACCGAATATCCATAGGGCCCAAGGCAGAAGTCGTGTGCCCCAAAGAAGTGTCTGTCCGGTGCTAATAGTGAAAAAACCTCAACCAACCATCCCAGGGAAGCGGAGCCGGAACCGCTGAGTGACGATCCCTTGACCAGCCCTGGGGATGCCCTGAAGGTTGCCAGGCGTAACTGTGATCGGCTCCGGGAAAATAACGTGAAGCTACAGAAAGATGTGCTTACAATGTACTCTTTGGCCAGAACAGAATAGGACGATCTCAAGACTGAGCTAGATACTGCAAACTCTACTATTACCGTCATGGATGAAAAGCAGAGCCAATCTGATAAAATGATGGCTAAGCTGAAGCGGAAGTATGAGGAGGCACTGAAGCAGATGACAGTCTTCCAGCAAGAGGTTCACACTCTTCGCATAGAGCTGAATGCCTCACAACAGGAGGTCAATAGTGTCCGGACAGACGTAGACGTATCTCAGAAGGAGGTTCATACACTCCGCAGAGCACTGAATGCCTCACATCATGAGATCAACAGCTACCGCACAGAACTGGAAGTCTCCAGAAAGGAACTTCACAGTCTCACTGAGGAGCTGGACATTTCAAAGAATTCTATCCTACATCTTAACTTAGATCTCAAAGTCTCTCAGAAGGAGCTTCAGAACCTAAACCTGGAGATGGAAGTCTCACGCCAGGAGACAGCCCGCCTCCAAGCTGATGTGCAAAAATGGAAGGTGGACTGCAAGGAGGCCCTGAATAGTACAGAGACTGAAAAAGAAGAAAATTTAAGATTAAAAAAAGAAAATTCAGAGTTGACAAACCACGTCAATGGAAAGAATGAAAAGCTGCACAAGCTTGAAAAAATAAAGAAATGGTTGGAAGATGAGAAATTTGAAGCAGAGCACAGACTGCAGAACCAACTGCAAGGTCTGTGTACACACCTCAAGAATGTCGAAGAGAAGCAGCGAACTCTGCAGGAAGAAAATCTGCAGGCTGCTAAGGAAATACAAGTGCTGCAGGAACGTCTGATTACCCAGTGCGTCCACACAAAGCAGCAGGATAAACTGAAGGCTACCCTGACCATCACCAAAGCATCGCTAGAGGCTAAGCTTAGAGGCCAGGTGACTCGGTACAAGAGGGAGCGCAAAAAGGTCCAGAAACTGAGACGAGTATCTGCAGCCCAAGCGAAGAAGTTCACAGTGCTCCACAAAATAAATAATGATAGGTGGAAGCAAGCTCGGAGAAAGCACAGGGAAGAAATAAAGACCCTGAAAGGAGAATGTCAGGAAACACTCAAGAAACAGAGTGAGACTCTGCTGTCCACTAACTTACAGATGCCTCCAATACAGGAAAAGGTATTGGCTCTGTCCAAGCGTCGGTATCCCACAGTAACTAAGGCCCGTGAGGACAAGTGTACAGTGAGAGCTGGGGACACCACTCACCTTCAAAACAAGATTACGAAGTTTGAGCCACCTAAGAAAGCACTAGCCAAACCTGCAATCGCCCAACAGGCAACAAACAGAGGTTGGACTACAGAATATAAGCCAGAAGAATCCTTAGCTGAGGAAGCTGAAAAGATAGGACATTCTCTGGAAATGGAGCTGGAATCGCAACTCCATCCCAAAGAAGCTGAAATGGTGACTACATTGTATGGGAAAAGTGCAGGAAGACAGCTTCAAGAACTGAGGGCTCAAATGGCTGTTATAGGGTGCTCTGGTGATACCAGGAAATGGACATTTTGTGCTAAAGTGGAGCACATGGGAAGGATGGCGAGAGAGAGCGATTTGCATAGGCGCTCTGCGACTGCCGCCATACAGTCTGCCTACAAAAAGAGGAGTGCCCGACACAGGGTAAAGCTCAGGACCACATGGTCAGTAGAAAGACTGTACTTGGGAAAAGTTCTCCTTGTGCGACTGAGGACTGCTGAACTCAAACACCTTCTGGAGGAGACACTACTAAACTGGAGGAAAGGCTCCAATCCCAGCAGGACTGAGGGTTCTCCTCCATCCACTCTCATTCAAGTCCCAGAGATATCTCGAGTGGGAGTGGAAGGATGGGCTTTGGCCGTGGCAAGCCCGAGCTTCCCACAAACAGGGGAGGTATGTAACAGGGGACTTACCCTGTTCAGAAAACTTGCCTCTAATCCAGCAGTGTGCTGGTTAATTGACCAGCACGTGGCTGATTAGAGGTGTTAGAAAAAGCCTGCCTTTGAGACAGGAAGTAAGACTCCTTAGCTCACACCTGAGCTGAACTAGGAGACAGAGCAGAGATTCCTGAGTCGCACAATTGGGGAGACTGACCAGAGGAACTGCTGTCTTGAGCTGCAGAAGGACTCGACTGTATGCTGATAGCAAGACAAGGGACCAGACCTCAAAACCTGGACAGACATTGATGTAGCACACAAAGGTGCTTACCCAGGAGAGCAGAGAGGACTTCCCCTACAGCTTCAGGAGAAAAGATAAGACGTTCTTTTGGAACTGTAATATATCTGTATATATGTTTATATTTTGGGGCTGGTAAATAGCTTAGCTAACCAACCCAGTCAGAGAGGGCTGAGCTACATGTGTAGATAGTCTCCAAAGCAGAGATAGGTTTTTTGTTTGGCTTATTTTCATATATTTTTGCTGTGTTTAAAGCGACAGGCACAATAAAGCCTTGTTTTAATTTCTCCTTAAAACAGTCTCCATTGTGTACCTCTGCACATGTTCTCCTACAGTAACCATACATTATTTGTCTTACTCTGTGCCCAGGACATACTTGAAAACGAGAGGTAACTCTCAATGTATTACTTCCTGGTAAAATATTTTATAAATAAATAAAATAAATAAATCTCTTCCAGGTCCCCACGACAGCAGGGAGGAGTCTCTGGAAGAGAACCCCTTGGTGCAGCTTCTCCCTGAATGACTCCAGTCTCAGGCAAGAAGGTTCTTTCAAACAGGTCAATCTTTATTGACATCTTCACTGGCAGACTGCCCCTCATTTCGGCCGGTCTTTAGCCGCACATCATATTCAGGGTTGCCCACCTCAAGGAAGTCCCTGGACACCACTCCTAGTCAGGGCCCTAGAAGCTGTCCTTGCTCTTCCCTTACTCTCTAATAGAGTAAGGGGAATAGTCTGCCCACCTCTCCCCTAAGGGAGGGCCACAATCCTTGCCAGAGCCCTGGCACTGTGTTGGGTCAGACAGTCACACACTCTGCAACTCTTTCTTACTTCTCCCTAAATTTAGGAAGTGATGCGTACTATATAGCTCCAGTAGGCACCACCCCTGTGTCACTGTCAGTGGACACAGAGCATGATGTCACTTCCTTCGCTACACATCACACATCACAGGGGATGAGGGCAAACCTCATGATTACTCCTGGCAAACCTGCCCTCTTAACAGGGTTTACTGCACAGGAGGAGAGAGGCATGTAACCCCAAAATTACAAAGGTATAGGTTCACTCCCGCGGTGGAATTTCTAGGGCCAGTGCCTGCATTGACCACCTGTTCCCATGATGTTGCTGGGGCTGCAGGGGTTAAGCTGCTACCGGGAGGTGCTGCCAGGGCAATGGATGTGGTAGGCACAGGGCTGCAGCTGGTATTTATAGAGCGAGCGGGTATGGGGTTAGAAGGCCTGGGTGCTGTCCCCCCTTGTCTTCCTCCCCTTAGGCATGCTGGTATTTGCCAATCTATCAGGGCAGGAGGCAGTGCCTGGGGAGAGAGGTGCAGAGAGGAGAAATTAAGCTCCCATCTGCAGAGGGAGAAATTCAGACCATTTTTAAAACTGATGCAGTTTAATCTCCCATATTAATGCCTCTCTCTCCAGCAAACAGCTACACCGAGCCCGCTTATATAATAAGCAGATAAAATTAGCACCCAACTCAAACCAAATAAACAGAAATCAACTAAAAATGAATGAAAATCAGAGAAACGGGGGTGGGGAAGGGGAGATACACTTCACTGACAGTCCCACAGGAAGTGAGGGTTAGGTCACTGCATCTCCTGGGGGAAAAATAAGAAGGCTTTTAAAAAAACTTAAATTAACTCAAACGTTCCATAAAACAAAATAAAATGCACCCCTAAGTGATTGCACACCATTTTATATCAAAATTAAATCAAAATAATCACTATAAATAACTTATCAACTCTTGTTTGGGAGCTCAAATGTACACAGCCTCCTGAGTGCATCCCTCAGAGAACCTGTTATTCAGTCTGCATCAGAGGAACAGGCTGTGTTGGAAGTAGATCTGTGAGAAGCAGGTAGGACTGAGCACTTTGCGGCTATTGTCTATTTGTTGGACAGTGAGTTTCTGCCAGGGCCCCCTTTGTCAGCAGCTATTTCCTCTTTGTTATTGACCTCAGGTGATTATGTCTCTGTAGGGACAGATTGGCAAAAAATAATCTTTTTTTATATAGTCGGTGTTATCAGAAAATGAGAAAAGCACTCTCAGAGTAATGGGGGTATCAAATAGAATATTATATTGTACTCACATGACCATGTGTGATACAAGACCACAAAATGGGTTCTTTGTATGCGAAGACATACATGCATGTATACATACAAAGAACCCATTTTGTGATCTAGTATCAGTTTTGGTACAGAGATCATATATCCAGAATGAGAGGGTTTTAACTGTGTGGCCTTTTTTTTGTGGCTCTCATGCCAAATAAATAGTTAAAAAAAAAAAAAATTGCCGCCCGCCCTTATATTACATTGCTGTGCTCTACCTTCTATCTCCTATATATCCAGAATGGCTCTCTCTGCATTAAGATCTTATCTCTGTCTCTCCCTCTTTAATTGAGATTTCCCTGTTCAAGGCCCATAAATCTAAAATCAGCCCAATCCCAATTATGGGAAAGCAAAAAATTATTAGGTAGATAATGCAGCTTTTTGTTATTGAGTAAGTGAATCTTGGCAATTTTTATGTTATTAGCATATTTTTTAATTCTAGTACCCAACTCCCTTTTGGACTTACCAACATAGCATGACCAGGGGAGTGCAAACAGGGGGTCGTGGCGTGAACTTTTCTGGGGGGGGGGGGGGGGGAGGGGGGGGGCGCTTACAGATACCGGAAGGACTTGCGAGGCCTCTGTATATCCCTTACCTTGTCTCTGATGGCTACTGGCGACGCGTCGCCATGGCAACACGGAGTCAAATGACGCCGCTGGGTCAAATGGCAACGTGGCGTCACATGATGCCGTGACATCAGATACTGCCGAAAAAATGGTGAAGGGGGGGGGGGGGAGGAGCAGGCAGGGGGGCAAAGACAAAAAAAGTTTGCACACCCCTGGTATAGACCACAAGCACAGGTAATCCGATATACCAGTGGTTCCCAATTTGTGCACCGTGGCGCCCTGGTGCGCCGTGGCTTGCCTAGAGGGGCGCTGCAATTATCCCTCCCCACCATCCCTCCGATTATCCCTCCCCACCATCCCTCCTTAATGCCGGCCAGGCCGCAGGGGATTGGCTGCAGGTCAGAGGAAGCCGGGGGCGGGGCTTCTGCTTTGTGCAGAGCACACGGTGAGTGTGTGTGTCTGCCTTCCCGCTCCTGGCTCCTCTTTCTGCTGGTGGCTGCGCGGTGTCCCGTCCCCTTCTGCCCCGGGTGATACGAGAAGGTAGCGGGGGTGCTGGGGGGGAGTTGTACATTTGCCTGTCCTGGCGGTGGGTGCAGGGGGAGGCGGGGAGCCACCTGCACGGATCTCCTGCCTTTCCTCCCTCCCCCTCCCCCCCCCAGTCACTCACATCTGTCACTGCCTCTGCTCTCCAATGCTCTTCACTGTGTGTGTGTTTGTGTATCAGTGTGTGTGTTTCAGTGTGTGTGTGTATCTGTGACTGTGTGTGTGTGTGTATCTGTGACTGTGTGTGTGTGTATCTGTGACTGTGTGTGTGTGTATCAGTGACTGTGTGTGTGTATCAGTGACTGTGTGTATCAGTGACTGTGTGTGTGTGTATCAGTGACTGTGTAGAAGTGACTGTGTGTGTATCAGTGACTGTGTGCAGGGGGAGGCGGGGAGCCGCCTGCACGGATCTCCTGCCTTTTCTCCCTCCCTCTCCCCCTTCCCCTCCCCCCAGTCACTCACATCCGTCGCTGCCTCTGCTCTCCACTGCGTGTGTGTGTATCAGTGTGTGTGTGTGTATCAGTGACTGTGTGTGTGTGTGTATCAGTGAC
>WSYH01017615.1:0-10835 GCA_036426205.1 Ascaphus truei
TCAAAATGTTCCCATGCACAATTTAAACAACAAGCCCATTCAAATTGAAGCCATCTAAAAGGGAATTCTAACAAGTATATCTTCCATCAGATCCATGCAGAATATAATTAACACTTAAAACACAACAGGGGTTCCTGCTTTCCAACTTGTGAACAAAACAAAACTTTGGCAGTACTATATCCCATAGTGGAAGTTCTTTTATCCCCTAGCAAGTTTCCAGCAAGGGACAAAACACTCCTTCCAATCCTGTTAATAGAGTGTGTGTTTTTTTAGACGTCTAACACTGCTCACGCTATCCTGTGTGAAACATAAAACTGAGATGCTGCGCTGTTAATTTCATGCTGTGTAAATATTTAACTAGGAGCGACGGCTAATGCGCTTGACCTAAAAACTTTGCAAAAGGATATGCTAATTTTCTCCACAAACTTGTCATTCGGATTGTCCGTTTTCGGGAAGGACTTGATATCGCCCTCCAGACGCTTTATCTGATGCTCCATTGCGTCAAGACTGCTTTTCAGATTCTGCGCTGAAACTAGTGACGGCAACAAAAAAAAACACAAACAAGAACATAGCGTAAGTAAACTTATTTTCTAATGTATTCATTCCACTATAAACTTTTAAAGCAACAGAAAATTCAGACACGCAAATACAATACACGGCAAATATTTGTAATTGTCAATGTTTTGGGAAATTGTAATGTAGATATTGCAACAGAAGCGCTCATCTCTATTAAAGTCTAAGAAATGAAACTGAAGCTACAAATATCCAAATAATTCTCTCTTTTTTTTTTTAAATAGTGCAATTTAATTAGATTACATAATTCTTAATAAATACTTTTAACCCATTAGCTGTTTCGCTGCAATAGGCGTGCAATGCATTGCAAAGTAACGTGGTTAAAGTTGTAGTTCTTCGTACCATTTGAAAAGCCCACACAATGTAAAGGGAAATATATGCCAATGTGACATTTCAGGCCATTTTCTCCTCCAAAATCCCACTGACGTGAGCAGGAATTGGGTGGGTGTCTCTTATTTTTGTTGCGTCTCTCTCGTCTCTGAAACCTCCGTCTAAAGAACATAGTTAGAGACCTCTGCGCTCCTGAGCTGCCTGAGAAATATGCGGAGTTACTGTATGCAAAGCATATTTAATGACCCACATCCAACATTTCCTAAAAGGATTTCCATTGAGTTGACAAGTCTAGGGCCATGATTATACCTAAAAACGCCGGCAGCGTCACACAGCGCGAAGCCGCGCGGCGCATAAAAAAGATACAAAAAAAAATTCATGTACATATAACCACTCACGTGCGCGCCGTGTGGAGCAGCAGGGCGGCAGACGCCTGAAGAGATTTTCAAAATTGTTTCTGGCAGGCGATGGCCGCGTCACGTGAGCGGTTCAGCCAATGAGGACAAACCGCTCACGGCCACGACTACACCACGCCTCCTTGTCTCCTCTCCTGTCTCTTCTCACTGCCTCCTCTCCTTAATCAAGATGCTGCTCGGCGGCAGCGTAAGGGTGATGCCACCGGAGCGTGCTGCTGCTCAGCGGCATCTGGTATAATCGTAGTCTAAGGCAACTTGTGGGGTACTGGTGTCAGGCCCAACAGGATTAGAACCCACAACTTTTGTTATTCTACAGATGCAGCCACCAGTATCCGATGCCTTGGAAAATCTGGGGCAATCTCCCAGTTAACTGCAACATTTTTGTGAGATTTTTGCAGCCAGACTAATGGCCCATCGGATTAACACAGTGGGGGTCCCTCAAGGTCCCATTCAAACTGAATGGAACAGCAATCCTAATGGGAAGTGTGGGATGGGATTCATCATCAACTTTGTGAATCTATATTAAAGTCGCAGAATTTTGGTAAGATCCACGGCACAGATTCAAACCAGCGCAGTGCTGCATCTTTTTCACCGGACATTGGTTTGGGTGAAGTATATACCAGCTTTTATATGATGCATGTACTTATTTTCAATTTAATTTGTATTTATGGAGTGCATATGGGTGAAAAAGTCAACATAAAACCTCCACTGTTGGCATATAGCCAATAAAGAATATAACTTGTGGGCACATTCACATGTCTTAGACAGGTCTGCAACCCTGCCTTTCAACCATTATCACCTATGTGGAAATGTGAGAGTTTGTAGCACAACTAAAAGTGTGTGTGGATACTTAGTGGTCCCTATTGGTGTATAGGGATGGAAAAACAAGGAGTATTAGTATGTGTGAGAGACAGCTGTGTGTGCATACATATAGCACAGTGTGTACAGACATGGTCTTTAGCGCTCATGGGACGAGAGTTCACTAGTGTCAGTAATGACTCATAAAATTTCGATCTCTGTTTAGGCCACTGCTAAGTGACCCGAACAGTTGCATAAATTTGTATTCATGCAACCGTCTCTCTTTCGGGGTTTTAAGATTACCTTTGAGTATGGCAACTCTCACATTTCCCCACCCACCCACACCATTTATATCCACTCCCACTCCACACACACCTTGTGTAAAGCACTGTATATACTGTGGGCTCCCCATTCATTTTTATTCACGCTGATACACATACACACTCTTTCTTCACTTGCTTTCATTAACCTTTGACACCTCTAGCCATAAATCTCATCCACACCGGGGGAAGGACAAGCACAGATAACATTCCAAGAGACACTGTTTTTAAGTATACCTTTTGCTTCATTCATTGTAACATCGCCGGAAGAAGAGATCAGTGTATCTCGAAAGCTCGCACAAATAAAAGCATTTCGTTAGCCACAGAACGATATCATCTATTTATTTTTTGATTATATATATATATATATATATGTGTGTGTGGGTGGGTGTGTGTGTTGTGTGTGTGTTGTGGTGTGTGTGTGTGTGTGTGTGTGTGTGTATATGTGTGTGTATATATTCTGTACTTACACAGTGAGAATATACATACTTCCATTAAACAGTATAAACAGTTTAGAAGCATTTATATAATCTCTTATATACTGTGTTTTCATTACCTTGGCTTAACCATTTCACTGCCAGCGTGTCTAACAGGACATTGTGTCGCAATGTGTCTCTTGCCCATCTGGCATCAAAAGAGTTACAAGTGCGTTTGAGTGTGAAATAGAGCACTTGAGCAACTGCTATTAAATTAGCCGGGGTAAATGGTCCGCAAACGCCGGCCACTCAGGAGATCCTGGGCCACTGAGCCATGGCGAGTTAAACAGGCCAGTTTTGAAACCAACACTGTAAGGCACAGACCTGATGCTGCCAGGCTATACTGTTTGCTGCCAGGCTATAGTTGTTGGCTGTCGACAATGGCAGATTAATGCTGCGCAGGGTCCATCAGATAGCACAGACCCCTTGTAGTACAGGCATACCCCGCATTAACGTACACAATGGGACCGGAGCATGTATGTAACACAGGCGTACCCCGCATTAACGTACACAATGGGACCGGAGCATGTAAGTAACACAGGCATACCCCGCATTAACGTACACAATGGGACCGGAGCATGTATGTAACACAGGCATACCCCGCATTAACGTACACAATGGGACCGGAGCATGTATGTAACACGCGTTGGGTGCTTGCTTGGTTGGTGGGCAGGGGTGGGAACATTATGTTCAGGTTATGGGTAAGGTGCGTTGGGTGCTTGCTTGGTTGGTGGGTAGAGGTTGGGATCAGGTCTTTGGATTTAGTCTTGTCAGTAGCATGGTGATGAATCTAACTGTGGGGACAGTGGAGGCGATTGGATCAGTGAGGTGGGTGACTTTGGAGGGTTTTGGAGTATTTGTGCATTTTGGAGATATGAGTAACAATAATACAAATAACAATTCCCAGGCAACTATACTTTAAAAGCATTCATGCTGCCAGCACTGGGGTGGAATCCTAGCAGTACATTGGTGCTTAGGTATTGGTAGTCTCTAAACAGGAGAATAGGGTAAAAGTCTCTACAGGTGTCTTGATTTATTTAACAACTGTTTATTGAAAACCATTGTTAGGTTACAAGATAGAATACAAATGAAATGAATATGCAATGCCAGCCAACAATACATTACAGCCATATTTACTCCGCAATCTTCTGCCGTAAGGCATCGTCTGGCTCTGGAAGACGCCTTACAGCCCCTTCTAGTCAATTGGTTGTAGGGTGTCTTCCATCGCTAGAAGGTGACTCATGGCAGAATACTGTATAGGAAATATGAGCCGCAGTGTACCATACTACTTGGAGTTTATGTGTACAGGTATACCTCGGTTTAAGGACACTCACTTTAAGTACACTCGCGATTAAGGATATATCGCCCAATAGGCAAATGGCAGTTTGCGCATGCGCCTGTCAGCACGCCCTGAACAGCAAAACTGGCTCCCTACCTGTACCGAAGCTGTGCGCAAGCGGGGAGACTATAGAGCCTGTTAAACATGTGTTATTTACATCAGTTATACACGTATATTGCAGTACAGTACATGCATCGATAAGTGGAATAAAGGTAGTGCTTCACTTTAAGTACATTTTCACTTTACATACATGCTCTGGACCCATTGCGTACGTTAATACGGGGTATGCCTGTATAGTGAAGCAACAGATGTATATAGCACTCTTTTTTCTCTTAAAGCTGCAGTTCAAGCTCCTGTTTTTTTTTTTTTAGTTTCATGTGGGCAATCTCTACTTACCTAAAGAACTGCATAGCTGGCGGTCAATTCGTTCTCCGTCTATTGATCGGCGAAGTTTGGCGACATCTTTAGATCTGGGGAATGTAAATGGTTGCTATAGGAACAAACATGCTTGTTAAAATAGAATACAAGAAAATTGGTCTTTCAAAGTTGTTTTTATTTAAAACAGAAAATGCTAAAAGTATTTTTTCTTACTACAGAACTGATTTATTAAAAAAAAACACACATGCAGGATATTGCTTGAACTGCATTTTAAGGAGACACAGATACTGTATGGTCTGGTATTATCATGTTGCTTCATATAAAGATATCACAACCTGTAATATATCTACCATTTTCTATTAGTTGTGGAATCAAGACAAGTCAACGTTTACTTGTCGAGTCTGTGAATGATGTGACGAGTCTGTGAATGATGTGACGAGTCTGTGAATGATGTGACGAGTCTGTGAATGATGTGACGAGTCTGTGAATGATGTGACGAGTCTGTGAATGATGTGACGAGTCTGTGAATGATGTGACGAGTCTGTGATAGATGTGACGAGTCTGTGAATGATGTGACGAGTCTGTGAATGATGTCCTAATAGGCTTCCATAAGATAAGAAAAAAATACTTAGGCAGGATGGCGTGAAGAAGAAAAAAAAAACCAGATGGGAAAAGGCAAATGAAACATTTGAAGTGTTTCTGTGCATTCATGTATAGACCAACAGATCAATATCTGGACCTCTTGTTCTCCCTTCACGACGGGAGGACAATATGGCCCTAGGCGATATCTTTTCTAGTGTGTCTATCAATAATGAGAACATTGCTATGAGGTGCTATTGGGGCTGTGTTATCCTAATCTGCCCATACCAGGAATAGTAGCAAAACAATTATTTTCCAGGAGGTAAAACAAAAAGAACGATTCCTGCGCTCCTACCAACTGGGCTAAAATAAAATAATGATCTCAAGAAACAAGGTTATTTAGTTAAACCCTTTGGCCAAAGCATTTATAAGCCTGCATGCCACGTCAAGGCATACCCGTATGCAGGTACCTACACTGAATATATGTAATAATTGTCCCATGGACTAGTGAAAAAATGTGTGAAAGCCCTGAAGGGGTTAAAAAAAGCATAAGCGTATGTGAATAGTGCAATTAAAATCTGGCCAAAGCCAGTATCATATAGTTACCTTACTATAGAGGTAAACTGTATGTGCACAAATTCCCTGAAAGGACATATGCCTTTCTGTGAAAGATAAGTTAGTTTTGTATTTTAAGGGGGTGGGAGCTGCTGCTCTAATACTTTGCTATCACCATTCCTATAGTCCTTTTGTTATGTTTCTGTATTATGTGAAGCTATACCAAAGTTGGATCCAATACAGAACACACAAGACGTGCTATACGTTGGAGACAAGATAGAACTGACCTGCAAAATTCATTCTTTTCACCCACAACGCTTGCATGTTCACTGGTATAAAGACAATGAACTCTTGCCGAGCAACGAAGATGAAGTACTTGGCGAGGCCAATGGACTATTCCATTTAACGAGCCGTTTAACATGTGCCGCTCAAGTAAAGGACTTTGGAAAGAAATTCAGGTGTGAAGTTCATCACCAAACTCTTACCGAGCCTATGAACGAGACCTGGGAGTTTAAAAACCTGAGTAAGTAGGAAACAATTCTATTTTACTTTACTTTTCAGGTTCTTTGCTTTGCTGCTAAAAAAGGTTTTTTTTTTTTTTTTTTTAATTTAAACAAATTCTTGTTATTTCTCTGATTTTTTTTAAAGCAGGGGTGGTCAACTCCAGTCCTCAAGGGCCACCAAACAGGTCAAGTTTTAAGGATGTCCCTGCTTCAGCACAGGTGGCTCAATCAGTGGCTCCGTCATAATGACTGTGCTTCAGTACAGGTGGCTCAATCAGAGATTGAGCCATCTGTGCTGAAGCAGGGATATCCCTAAAACTTGACCTGTTGGTTGCCCTTGTGGACTGGAGTTGGCCACCCTGCCCTGAAGGTTTTCTGAGGAATTAGGCTCTACAGCAGCCTTTCCCAACTCCAGTCCTCAAGAAACCTCAACAGACCAGGTTTTATGGACATCCCGGCTTCAGCAAAGGTGGCTCAGTGATTTTGACTATACCGTGTGTGCTGAAGCAGGGATATCTTTAATACCTGACCTGTCAGGAATTTGATTGGGAACCCCTGCTCTACGGAATCATCCGCACAGCTCTGTGTTCGGTCATTGTAATTGGTTTTAAATAGAGCTGTCTACCTGGTTACTTGTGTATATTTGCCTGAGTATTACTGTATCGTTATCCTTTCACTGCCTGTGTATATTTGCCTGAGTATTACTGTATCGTTATCCTTTCACTGCCTGTGTATATTTGCCTGAGTATTACTGTATCGTTATCCTTTCACTGCCTGTGCAGCCAGTTTCCTGAACTCATATTGACAATGCCCTGAGCACGTAATTAATGACACTTCTGCTATGTTACATTTTAGTTTCTACACCAAAAATAACGGCTATACGATGTGAGCCTGATGTTCCTGAGTGTAACAAACCTGTACAACTATCATGTACGGTCAAAGATTACTACCCCAAGCCGTGTATTGCCCGTTGGTACCGTGGAGTAGAGTGCATCTTTACTGAAAGTGAAACAGAAGATATTCAGCAAGACAAAGAATCCGGCCTTTTCTACAGGACCATTCATAGGCCGTTTACACCTACAGCTAAAGACCATGCAATGGAACTACGTGTGGAGGTCACTCACTGCAAGAAGCGGATATCAAAATCATATTTTATGACACTAAAAGGTACCTATCAGACAGAAAGCATGATAATCCCTCAGACCTGGCACATACCTTCGATGCAGGTAGAATGACAGATGCAAAATTGTTACCGTCTATGATAATATTTGTACTAGTTATCCTATCCCTCAGGTCACACATTGCCTCACACATACAGTATGTGACCCATACCACTATCAATGTTATCCCTTTGTGCAGAAAGAAACACAATGCTAGTTACAGGGTTTCAACCCTCTGATGACAAAAGAGCGTGCAACACATCTATCCACAATGAAGAGATTACACATATGCCTCTGAAAAAGCAAAGCATGTGCCTTTTCTGTATATCTCACATATCCCTCACCTCCTAAAACATTTGCATCTATGTGACACCAACCAAAATGCACAGATCTCAGACCATTTTTGACCAGTAAAAGGGTAGGAACTACAGTACATACCTAGAGAATATTTTTTGCCATCTCATGTACACTTTCTTTCATTTTCAGTTATTACTAGTTCATTGTTAGCACAGCAAATATTAGGGTGATACCGTAAATGAAGTGTGGACTGTTTTATTTTGTCTAGTTTTCCCTTTAGCTTAATACACCAGATAATACTATGAATTTGCCAAGTATTGTTTGCATGAGAACTTTAATACCAAATGAAACTATTTTCTGACTGATATCAGGGCTTCCCAAAGTTAAAGACATCACATGTGATAAGGAACAGCCAAAGTACGGAGAACCGCTAACTCTTTGCTGCAATGTTGAAGGATGTACTTCTCATGATGTCCAAGCGGAGTGGTTAGAGAACAACATTCAAGTTAAAAGGAGTATGACAGCAAGTCAAACAAACACAGATAAAGGTTTAATGTCATACCTCCTCCAGCTAACCCCTACAGGAGAGGACTACGCACAATGTTTTACCTGCTCCCTGAAGCATAGAGATATGCCAGAGCCTATAAAGAAAAATATCTATTTAAAACTTCCAGGTATGCATTTATGTTTCTACACAATTTCTTGTAAACAAAGTACAGGCATACCCCGATTTAAGGACACTCACTTTAAGTACACTCACTTTATGTACACTCACTTTAAGTACACTCGCCCAATAGGCAAACGGCAGCTCGCGCATGCGCCTGTCAGCACGTCCTGAACAGCAATACCGGCTCCCTACCTGTACCGAAGCTGTGCGCAAGCGGGGAGACTATAGAGCCTGTTACACATGCGTTATTTACATCAGTTATGCACGTATATGACGATTGCCGTACAGTAAATGCATCGATAAGTGGGAAAAGGTAGTGCTTCACTTTAAGAACATTTTCCCTTTACATACATGCTCCGGTCCCATTGTGTACGTTAATGCGGGGTATGCCTGTGTTACATAGTTACATACATGCTCCGGTCCCATTGCGTACGTTAGTGCGGGGTATGCCTGTGTTACATAGTTACATACATGCTCCGCTCCCATTGTGTACGTTAATACGGGGTATGCCTGTGTTACATAGTTACATACATGCTCCGCTCCCATTGTGTACGTTAATGCGGGGTATGCCTGTGTTACATAGTTACATACATGCTCCGCTCCCATTGCGTACGTTAGTGCGGGGTATGCCTGTGTTACATAGTTACATACATGCTCCGCTCCCATTGCGTACGTTAATGCGGGGTATGCCTGTATATTACACGCTCCGGTCCCATTGCGTACGTTAATGCGGGGTATGCCTGTATATTACACGCTCCGGTCCCATTGTGTACGTTAATGCGGGGTATGCCTGTGTTACATACATGCTCCGGTCCCATTGTGTACGTTAATGCGGGGTATACCTGTGTTACATACATGCTCCGGTCCCATTGCGTACGCTAATGCGGGGTATGCCTGTATATTACACGCTCCGGTCCCATTGTGTATGTTAATGCGGGGTATGCCTGTGTTACATACATGCTCCGGTCCCATTGTGTACGTTAATGCGGGGTGTGCCTGTGTTACATACATGCTCCGGTCCCATTGCGTACGCTAATGCGGGGTATGCCTGTGTTACATACATGCTCCGGTCCCATTGCATACGCTAATGCGGGGTATGCCTGTGTTACATACATGCTCCGGTCCCATTGCGTACGTTAATGCGGGGTATGCCTGTGTTACATAGTTACATATGTAGCGGTCATGTAAAATGCCTACAGTCATCTCTCCTGCTGGCAGTAAGGCCTGGTAAGTGTGGGCATGCCAGCAGTAATTATGGAGGTTTCCCCTCACAACCTGGTGGGGTGCTCTGTGTATGGCTGGGACTGGTCACATGCTCTGACTCCATGGTTAGTGATGTCAGAGATGTGTCAGCCTCAGAAGCTTACATAAGGCACAGCACTGTGTTCTAAAGTTAGTTGAAGTTCTGATGAGTTGTTGCAAAGTTGAGGAAGGAGTGCCAGCTCTTGTCAGAGCTGAGGAAGGAGATCAAGTTATATCAGAGTGTCAGTTATGTTATAGTAACTCCATGGGAGGCTGTGTCCAGGGACCTGGCACAGGACAGTGATTCCTGAGGGAATAGTGAATCCCTGATCTGGGTGACATACCTAATCAAAGGGAGCACTGGCAAGATGAGCGGCTGAGTATACCATTGTGGGGGGGGCAGCCATGCCCGCCGTGACAATAAAGATGAGTTCAGCCAGAAACCCTCTCGTGTATCTATCTGGGATGAGTGTACACAGAGGAGCACCACGGAGGAGTTCCTCGCCAGGATCATCCCCATGCGGACGCAGGGACCCTGGTGAGGTGGAGGCGCTGCACTATGACTAGGTGAGACTCAGCACACTACCTCAGCTGCCTGTCTGACGGGTTCTCCCCACACACCATCATGCGGGAGACTCAGGAGTCCTGTAGCCAGCAGGTGCACCATATGAGATATCCACACTGTAATGGGGTCCGGTTAGACCACAGGGGCCAATGTGAGATTGGGTGGGTCAGGCCGGGCCAGAAACACCGTTACACATACATGCTCCGGTCCCATTGCGTACGTTAATGCGGGGTATGCCTGTGTTACATAGTTACATACAGGCTCCGGTCCCATTGCGTACGTTAATGCGGGGTATGCCTGTGTTACATACATGCTCCGGTCCCATTGCGTACGTTAATGCGGGGTATGCCTGTGTTACATAGTTACATACATGCTCCGCTCCCATTGTGTACGTTAATGCGGGGTATGCCTGTGTTACATACATGCTCCGCTCCCATTGCGTACGTTAATGCGGGGTATGCCTGTATATTACACGCTCCGCTCCCATTGCGTACGCTAATGCGGGGTATGCCTGTATATTACACGCTCCGCTCCCATTGCGTACGTTAATGCGGGGTATGCCTGTATATTACACGCTCCGGTCCCATTGTGTACGCTAATGCGGGGTATGCCTGTGTTACATACATGCTCCGGTCCC
>WSYH01017616.1:0-11261 GCA_036426205.1 Ascaphus truei
TCACGGAGCTGGTTCGCCCTCATTGGGCGAACCGCTCACGTGACCGGCCCTGCACTCCGGCGAGCGCTAAAATGTAAAATTCTGCTAAGACCTACGCTTCCGCGCACTTGCGCCGCTAAAGCCGCTCTCATTGCGGCTGTAGGGGCACACAGGTAAGTACAAGCGCGCCTCAGTACGCACTGACCATGCCCGAGGCCTAAGGATCAGCAAGGGAGTGCGGCAGGGAGACACTGTGTCATCAAAGCTTTTCACAGCAACATTGTGAAATAAGGAAGCATGGTGAATACTTGGAGATGAGAGGCTTCTAAGCGCAGTACCTGGGAGATCATTGGAGAGGCCTCCATCCAGCAGTGGATTGATAATGGCTGCATATGATGATGTGTGTGTGTGTATAGCCGAGTATGTCACGGTCCTCGGCTCCGGAGCAGTGTGCATATACAGCAGGGTATATATGTGTATATAACAGGGTATGTCACTGTCCCCTCTCTGTCCTCAGCTCAGGAGTAGTGACCTGGTCCAGTCCTTCATCTCCAGGATCCGGGAGGTGAACCCGGCTCTTAACGCCCTCGTGAGCGAGCGGTTTGATGACGCCTTACGTGAGGCGCAGAGCGTCGATGACCTGGTGTCCGCGGGGACAGAGGATGTGGAGACCCTTCGAGACAAGTTCCCCCTCCTCGGGGTCCCATTCACTGTTAAAGAAGCGTTCGCTCTGGAGGGTGAGCACAAAGGGTGGCCATTTTGAATACGCCCACCGTAGATGCGAAATGAAGGTATATGTATGTATATAACACACATTCTTACCCAGGCATGCCGAACAGCTCCGGCCTCCTCTCTCGCCGCGAGCTGCGATCCCAGACAGACGCAGTGGTGGTGTCACGGTTGAAGAGAGCGGGTGGGATCCCGCTGGGGGTCACTAACTGCAGTGAGCTGTGTATGTGGTACGAGAGCAGCAACAAGGTGTACGGCAAGACCAGGAACCCCTACAACCCCCGCCACATGGTGGGGGGCAGCTCCGGTGAGAGGGGGGGGGGTGAAGGGGCGGGGAGAACAATAAAGATAGGGGTGGGGGAGACTAGGAAGAGAGATGAGACGGAGGTCCCAGGAACTCCTATAACTTCTGTCACGTGGTGGGGAGTAGATCTGGGGAGAGGGGGACAGGGAGAGGACAAGATAACTATATGTATGGCCTATCTGTATATGTGTATATACATACAGACACGCACACACACACACACGCACACACACACACACTCATTCCTTCCCAAACACTCAGGGGAGGCACAGGTCAGAGGGACACTCATCCCATCCCAAACACTCAGGGGAGGCACAGGTCAGAGGGACACTCATCCCTTCCCAAACACTCAGGGGAGACACAGGTCAGAGGGACACTTATCCCATCCCAAACACTCATGGGAGGCACAGGTCAGAGGGACACTCATCCCACCGGCCACGGAACCCACGTGCCTCTGCGCTAATAACCCTTTCTGTGCCAAACTCTCCCATCACACAGGCCACAGAACCCACGTGTCTCTGCGCTAATAACCCTTTCTGTGCCAAACTCTCCCATCAAACGGCCACGGAACCCACGTGCCTCTGCGCTAATAACCCTTTCTGTGCCAAACTCTCCCATCACACCGGCCACGGAACCCACGTGTCTCTGCGCTAATAACCCTTTCTGTGCCAGGTGGAGTCATAACACATGCTGGTGCAGACTCCGTGGTAGAGCAGAGAGTAGTGGCAGTGGATGGGTTGGCAGAACAGGCCACCCACAATACAGGAAGACCTCTGTGCCGTTCTCTTGATAAACCCTGCAGCTTCTCGCCTGTTCATTCCTGTGGTTATCTCGCACATTATAGGTGCGCTTCTCCGTACATGGAAGGGGAGCAGGGGATCGCCGGAGCTGAAACACGCTATTTTCAGCTTCCGGTACCCTCTAGTTCACGAAGTACCAAGCTAGAGCCGATAGCGTCACCTCCAGGGGAAACAAAATGGAGGTTTAAATCGTCCCACTTCCTATTGGACCTCATGACGCATGGGATTTAAATAAATGGGAGTGTCAATGGCAAATGTCCCGGTATGTACTTCAGGAATAAAAGGGGGTCCTGTGAGCTGCAGTTAGCACAGATCCGCTCCTGGAACCCCCCACTCACCATCCATGAAATAAAAAAGGGTGGGGGCCGAGGCGGACTGCTCCTTTCAGCTTCAGAAACTGCTCATTTACCCACAGACCCCAGCGCGGGTTTATGTGACACGCTACGATTTAATACAGGGGTGGCCAACTCCGGTCATCAAGGGCCACCAACAGGATATCCCTGCTTCAGCACAGGCGGAGCAGTCGTTGCCTGAGCCACTGTTTGAGCCACCAGCGCTGAAGCCGGGATATCCTAAAAACCTGACCTGTTGGCCCTTGAGGACTGGAGTCTTCCAGCCTGTAAAAGCCACACATTACTTCCGCATGCGTGGAGCGGTTACCTTCATATCACCGCGTTTGTGAAGTAGAACCATTTTATTCTTCTTGAATGAACCCTAAAGATGAAGCCGTTATTCATATTTCTTTGTCTGACAATCTGTGGTTTCCATGGCAACCTGTCGGCCATATTAATACCCAGGGGGAACTCCTTTTTTGGAGCCTGGCTTTCAGGAATGGAAAATGGTACAGGAACCAAATCCATATTCAACCGAGCAAGAGCAGCTACTGTATGTCACCGGAAACCAGACCAAAAACGTACGTTCTTTAAACAGGTCGCATGACTTTCTCCTACATTATAAGTTCATAGGTTTAGGGTCATCTTCCCCCATTTCATTTCCAGGGGACCCTCTTACCACACAACACGGAGGAGGCACGGACCCTATTAACTCACAAGCCACAATGCCCCCTTACCCATGGCCTGCAGTGCGGAGTGGATCTCCCTCATCACGTTCCCGTACACCTCCTTCTGCCAGTCCTCTAACTGGCCCCACTCCTGCGCAGAGAAGCAGGCGGCCACGTCGTGGAACGTTACCAGCGCCTAAAAACAGCAAGATGGACCAAGTTACCAGCTTTCGGGGAGCCTCGTCTGTGGGTTGCAATAAGAGCGTTCCCTCTATGGGAGAGGGATTCACAAAGTTCCCATAAGGGATATTGGAGCGTGACCCCGTGTTAAGTGCTGTTGACGTGTATGGCAGATTGAGCTCTTGTACCGGTTATCGCCACTTTGTGAATCCCGCCCTCTGCGAGAGATAGATGCTGCTACTTGCAGCACTGAACCAATGAAAGCATTAGGGCAAGGGGTGGTCGACTGCACTCATCAGGGGCCACCAACAGGTCAGGTTTTAAGGATATCCCTGCTTCAGCACAGGTGGTTCAATCAGTGGCTTTGAGAATGACTTAACTGCCTGCGCTGAAGCAGGGATATTCTTCATACCTGGCCTGTTGGTGGCCCTTGAGGATTGGCGTTGGCCACCCTTGCATTAGGGCAACTCATGTAAACGTGCAGTCTCTCCAGAAAAATCCTACGGAGGAAAAACTCAAAGTCGCCAAAGCGCCCGTGGGAATATTATAGGAGAATTCATTCAGTTTGCGCCTCGTTTGGCCAAAACTCATTCGAAATCACAGAATGTTAAACGTGATCGTAGTGACTCAGTGACACCAAGTGACAGGACAATGCCGACGGTATCAACAAGAAGCTGCATGACTGTTACAACGCCCAGCATGTAACACCGGCCCAGGAGGGACCGACACAGAACGTGCGCCCTCCTCCACTGCTCATTTTCTGCACATTTGTTTCTTTTCAGGTTACATTTTGCAATCTTGGCATGTTGAAGTTGTATTTATGGGACCGATCCTCTTCGTGTGACTGAATCATCTTGTTGTCTTAATCAGTTTGTGTGATGCAGACATCTTTCGTATTTCCGTCTGATTTATGGGCTTATCCTATATCCGCCGAGGAGGCCGATCTGGACTTTTTTTGAGCAAAATTCTTTATTAAAGTCAATGGAGAATTTTGGCCGAGTAACGGCCTGATCCCTAAGGCGTTTAACATAAGCGCTGGTGCGCGTGCGGGCGCCCGGCGTTGCGCACGTTTCGTTTATATGTTGTAAGCGGTGGCGTGGCTATAGACGTCACAGCTATAGCCGCGCTGTGATTGGCTTGGCAGCGTAACGTGGCGCAGCAGCTGTGCGCAAACAAACATTTTCATGTATTTGCTGTGAGCTGTCGTGCCCTGTGACGCTGCCGTGCAGCTGAAGTATAGAACGCCAGGCCTGGACACTGCCAATTCTAATTGACGCGCGCACTATATTACACGCCTTAGACAGTGCGCGGCAGCTACCGCATCGGAAGGTTTGTTATAACTACAGCAGATTAAGGAAATCAAAAGAGCTTGCGTGTACTGACTGATCTGTGTGGTTGATTTGAAGTGCTGGTTGGTTAAAGTGTGTGCAGTTAAAACCAGAAGCAGTTTGAACAAGGAAGCGGTTAAACAAGGTATAGTTTATTGTAGTACAGTTTACTGTTAGTACTTCTAAACTTCATAGTTGCTAGAATGAGCAGGATTGAAAATGCCACTCAATGCACATCTTGCCACATGTATGTGCACTTGGAGCAGCTGTTCCAAGGAGCATACCGCTGTGGGAAGTGTGAGAGGGTGGTCTCTTTAGAGTCAGAGATTGCTGAACTGAAGAGGCAACTTGCAATATTGAGGGACATTGGCAATCTTGAAAGGGAATTAGAGCTCACTGAGCAGGCCCTTGCTTCGACTAGTGGTGCAGATGGTGGCGCTGTTAGTGAGGAGCAGGTAGGTAGCTTGGTTGCCGTTAGTGAGGAGCAGGAAGGTAGCTGGGTGACAGTTAGAAGGGGAAGCAGGGGCAATAGGGAGAGGCAGGTCGCTTCTGAGCTGACACATCCCAATAGATTTGCCATGTTGAGTGAAGATATTGGGAATGTTGGGGCAGAAATGGCAAGGCTGGGGGAGACTAATTCCTCTAGCAGCCAGGGGAATAGTTCCTCCAGCACAGTGGGGACTCAGGATGCTCAGATACAAAGAAATATTGTGGAGGTAGGGGACTTCATTATTAGGAAGGTAGATAGGACAATCTGTTGCCGGGACCGCATGAACCGAACAGTTTGTTGTCTCCCGGGTGCTCGGGTTCGGCACATTGCGGATCGGGTAGACAAATTGTTGGGGGGAGCTGGGATTGACCCGGCGGTCTTGGTACACGTTGGCACCAATGACAAAGTTAGAGAAAGATGGAGGGTCCTAAAAAATGATTACAGGGATCTAGGCCAAAAGCTTAAGGCAAGGACCTCCAAGGTAGTATTTTCTGAAATACTACCAGTGCCATGCGCTACCGCAGGGAGACAATCAGAGATCAGGGAGGTTAATGCATGGCTAAGAAAGTGGTGCAGGAAGGAGGGGTTTGGGTTTTTAGAGCACTGGGACTCCTTTTCTGAGAGGTGCCATCTATATTCTAGGGACGGATTGCGCCTCAATGAAGAGGGATCTTCTGTGCTAGGAGGGAGAATGCTAAAAAGGTTGGAGGAGATTTTAAACTAGGATGGAGGGGGGAGAGGAATGAAACAGATAATGAACTAAATGGAATAGATGAGGATACAAGGTGGTATTGAGGTAGAATGAGGGCAAGTGCACGTTTGACAAGCAGTGAGACACCCATAGTAAATACGTAATAGCTGAAAACTTCTAAAGACTAAAAACCAAGGGGTCACTAAAGTAAGGGAGCAGAATAAGATAATAGATAAGGCTGAAAAAAACTTAAAAAAATGCATGCTTTCAATGCAAGACCCTTATATCTAAATTGTGGGAGTTTAATTAATAGCTAATGACAGTATATATCATAGTCATTACTTTGAAACAGGTGGGAATTAAACTCAGACTGGACAGAATTCATTTTAGAGGTTATCCATTCTCTTTTTCGGAGGATCGCACAATATGGAGGAAGTGGATGTTCGTTTATAATGTTTAACCCGGATCTACACCCTATGTATAGGAGAGGTGAACTGCTTTCTCTCCTATTCCTCTTGCCCTGTCGCATCCTTTTGTTTCTCTCCCCTTCTCCATTGCGGATCCCCGTCTCCGCCCATGTATGTGTGGGCCTTGCTCTCCCCCCCCCCCTCTCTGTGCGCTCGTAAGCGCCTCCTCCACCGCCCTTTTGCCCCCGTGGCGCCTGCCTCCCCCCCTCCCCACCTGGGCTCCATGGTTTGCATAATGGTGGATTTTAATTATGCCAGACAATAATGAGTGCAACAGAGATATTAGATTTTACACAAGAAACAGTTTTGGGGTGCTAAAGTACAATATATATGAGCCCAATAGTCTGAGGAACCAACCATGAAGTGTGCAGTTTCTGGGACTCTGGTCATATAAACAAGCTGTAGAAGTAATACCCAATGTTCCAGGACTTGAATACTTTGTTAACAGTGCATCACTAACATGTCTCATTTCAAATAAATATCAAAAACAGATTACTGTGGGTTCAACAAAGACTTTAATAAACTTTAGAAAGGCAGATTTTAATAAACGAGGTCTAATAGTATCATACAATGGGGATGAATTTTTTTTGCAGGGAAGAAATGTAAAGATAAATGGGCATCTTTAAAACATTGTTAGAAAGACACACTTATCATGTATGCACCTTGGGTAATAAGTATAAAGGAATAAGTCGAAAAAACCAAATGTGGCCTAATAAACAGGGTGGGGAGGAAAATGGACAAGAAGAAGGGTAGGCGCTTAGATTCTTTCAGTCGGGAAGGAGACAAGAACAACAAGTCTCTTACGAATTATAAGGAATGTAACAAAATTGCAAAAGGGCAATCAAATAGCAAAAATGATAATGAACAAGACTGCAATAAAAGTAAGTAAAACCCCAAAAATTTCTTAAGTACCTTAAATAACAAAAAAATGGAGAAAAGAAAAGATAGAACCCTTTCAGTTTGAGATGGGTAGGCAGATATATTGGAGATAAGGAAAAAGCGGTGAGGTATTAAACAAATTTTTGCCTCTGTGTTACCAGGGAAGAATCAAGTATTCAATAGTAGTGCCGTCAGGAGGACAGCACAACTCCATATTAAAGAACAATTGGTTATCGAGAATGAAGAGAGTAGAAGAGAAGTCAGACTGCGACTTAAAATTTAAAGTAAATAAGGGCACCTGGCCCCGAGGCATACATCCAAGAGTTCTCAAGGAGTTAAGCTCAGTAATAGCCAAACCATTATATTTAATATTCAAGGACTCCATTTCCACAGGCTCAGTACCACAAGATTGGCGTAAAGCAGATGTGGTGCCTATATTTAAAAAGGGAGCTAGATCAAAACCGGGAAATTACAGACCTGTAAGCCTGACTTCAATAGTAGGGAAACTACTTGAAGGTTTAATACGGGATAATATTCAGGAATACCTCATGGAAAACAAAATTATTAGTAATAGTCAGCATGGATTTATGAAGGATAGATATTGCCAAACTAAACTTATTTGTTTCTTTGAGGAGGTAAGAAGGAAGTTAGACCAGGGTAATGCAGTTGATGTGGTCTACTTAGATTTTGCAAAGGCTTTTGATACGGTTTCCCACAAGAGTTTGGTGTACAAAATAAAGACAGTTGGACTCAGTAATAATATATGCACCTAGATTGAAAACTGGTTAAAGGACAGACAACAGAGGGTTGTCATAAATGGAACTTTTTCAGGTTGGGCTAAAGTCGTGAGTGGAGTATCTCAGGGATCGGTACTGGGACCCCTGCTTTTTAACTTGTTTATTAATGACCTTGAGGTTGGGATCGAGAGCAAAGTCTCCATCTTTGCTGATGATACTAAATTGTGTAAGGATATAAAAATCAGAGCAGGATGTAATTTCTCTTCAGAAGGACTTGGAGAGACTGGAAACTTGGGCAGTTAAATGGCAGATGAAGTTTAATACAGATAAATGTAAGGTTATGCTTTTGGGATACAAGAATAAAAAGGCGACTTACAAATTAAATGGAGATATATTGGGGGAATCCTTGATGGAGAAGGATTTAGGAGTGCTTGTAGACAGCAGGCTTAGCAATAGTGCCCAATGTCATGCAGTAGCTGCAAAGGCAAACAAGATCTTATCTTGCATCAAACGGACAATGGATGGAAGGGAAGTAAACATAATTATGCCCCTTTACAAAGCATTAGTAAGACCACACCTTGAATATGGAGTACAATTTTGGGCACCAATCCTAAGAAAAGACATTATGGAACTAGAGAGAGTGCAGAGAAGAGCCACCAAATTAATAAAGGGGATGGACATTCTAACTTATGAGGAGAGGCTAGCTAAATTAGATTTATTTACATTAGAAAAGAGGCGTCTAAGAGGGGATATGATAACTATATACAAATAAATTCAGGGACAATACAAGGAGCTTTCAAAAGAACTATTCATCCCACGGGCAGTACAAAGGACTCGGGGCCATCCCTTAAGGTTGGAGGAAAGGAAATTTCACCAGCAACAAAGGAAAGGGTTCTTTACAGTAAGGGCAGTTAAAATGTGGAATTCATTACCCATGGAGACTGTGATGGCAGATACAATAGATTTGTTCAAAAAAAGGTTGGACATCTTTTTAGATGGGAAAGGTATACAGGGATATACCAAATAAGTATACATGGGAAGGATGTTGATCCAGGAATTAATCCGATTGCCAATTCTTGGAGTCAGGAAGGAATTAATTTTTCCCCTTAATGGGGTTTTTTTTTGCCTTCCTCTGGATCAATAAGTAAGTATAGATAGATATTGGATAAAGTATCTGTTGTCTAAATTTAGCATAGGTTGAACTTGATGGACCTACGTCTTTTTTCAACCTCATCTACTATGTAACTATGTAAAAACAGATTTAAAATGTCATTAAGGGATTTGGCTGTCTGACCCCATAACATATAAATGAAGTTGAAAACATAACCTGATAGAAATAAATCAGCATAACATGAACTATTATTTTTTTGTTTCAAACTGTCCATTATTTCTCTGGCATCAGCTCTTACCGTGGTAACATCTTCTAATTGGTGTGAATAGCAGCCGCCATTTTAACCTCCCAGAGGCAAACTTTCAGCAACTGAAATCTCCAGAATTTACTTATATAAAATTGCAGGGGGAAAAAAAAAATGTGTGGGATTGCTAAAAACAGCAGCAAAATAACTTTGCAATGGTAAAAAGAAAAAAGAGACATTTATTTTTTTTATGGTGAGTAGAGCAGATTGCATCTTTAATTCCTTGAGGACTTCAATTACTGGTTACATTATATGAAAAGAAAACATGAATTATGCATTTTCACTGTGACAAAACAAGGGAAAATAAATTTTGCATGGTCAGTATATTCTGAGGGTCTCTCCATCCTCAGTTACACAGCTGCCTACTCGGCCACACATTTTCGTACCCGGACTGAAACCTGCTGCGGGAGGCTTGCAGCCTCCATACTTGCACTCGCTGAGACTTGCAGGGACAGAAGCGTCTGCACCGAGGCTCTGAGGAGAGAGGAAAGCTTGTTAGTTCTCATCTGTACATCATCAACGTATCCTTCCACCGTCAAGGCGATTTAGCACACACAGGGCCAGCAGGGATACTGGTAGCAGGCTTTTTTGGGAGAAAAATGGGGGATATTTCCCAACATGACTCCTAGTCACCCCAGGAATGTAATCTAGTCCTTGTTTTCTAACGTTAATCTCTGCACGTTCCGGTTCTAAGTCGGAACATGAACTGGTGTGTGTCGAATCACAAGGTGACTGGTTAATTGCCCTTCAGCTGCCAGAAAGGCTGCTTGGCAACGAGTTGTTGGCTCCCTCTGGCAGTGAAAGGGTTAAGAAATATAGTCCTGGTTTCCCAACCTTTGCTACGAGTAGCACCGGTGGTATACAGGGTGGTAAGATGTGGTTCTCCGTACCCCTGTGGGTCTAAGCCTCAGGTTGCTGCGGGGTAAGCGGAGAACTGGAGCAAAGAACAAATAAGCATGATGCAACTTCATTAAAAACAAGTCAAACACAGAGGGAAAGAGCGAGGGACAACAGGCGTATATCCTGCGAGATACAGCGGCACCGCCGGGAATATCTGCTCACACAGGCAGTTCTGCTGCTTTCTTTTAATCATTTAGATAAGCAGGGGAACCTGGTTCAATCCCCAGAATCAGCTCCGTGTGGCCTTGGGCAGGTCACTATCTCCCTGTGCCTCAGGCACCACAAAGCACTGTCCGCAGAACAGCCGGGTGAAGGAGAGTGGGCGGGAAGGTCTCCATGGTCACATCAAACAGAAGAGTCAAAGGAATCCCAGCAGTGTGTGGCTGCAGGGTCGCTTTGTGCCAGCGCCCAACGCAGGGGCGGGCCAACCCCAGTCCTCAAGGGAGGCCAAAACGTCAGGCTTTAAGGATATCCCTGCTTCAGCACAGGTGGCTCAATCAGTGGCATAGTCAGAATGACTGATCCACATGTGCTGAAGCAGGGAGATCCCCAATACCTGACCTGTTGGTGGCCCTTGAGGACTGGAGCTGTCCGCCACTGCCGTAACGCAAGAAACTCTCGTTATGTTGCCTCCATTTGACCTCTCAGGCGAGGACACACCAGTGTTGACCTGAACCGAAACAAGAGACATCTACAGGAGAAACACTGCAACGTCCGGAAAAAACATGGCGCCTGCAACTCCTCCTATAACCACTCCCCGAATCACTCCCCAGCAAGAGTGGCTATAACGCGACACTTCCCCGAGTCCATCACTCACAACGGAAAACGGACACAATACTCACTTACAACACCATGTATAGCACCCTAAGGCAGGGGTGCACGAGATGTTTCTGGGGGGGCACAGCTGTTGCAGAGGTCCCGCGCTCTTCCCCCAAGGAGGGGGGCGCGAGCAGGGAGGGAGAGCTGGCTGGGGGCGCAGGGAGGGAGAGCTGGCTGGGGGCGCAGGGAGGGAGAGCTGGCTGGGGGCGCGAGCAGGGAGGGAGAGCTGGCTGGGGGCGCAGGGAGGGAGAGCTGGCTGGGGACGCAGCGGGGAAAGTATCACACAGTTAACTCGCTGGCACCATGGACAGCTAAACCTGGATTAATAAAGTACAAAGCCTACAACCATTTCAGGGATAGATCATTTAGTTTATTTTTTTTCTTCAATAAATTAAAGCATCTGACTGTATAGAAATCAATAAAAAAATGGTGATAAGATTAAGCGAGGCTGGCTTCTCAGTGAAGACCGCTTCAGAGAAGGTTTTCAGGATATCCCTGCTTCAGCACAGGTGGCTCAATCATTATGACTGAGCCACCTGTGCT
>WSYH01017617.1:0-11815 GCA_036426205.1 Ascaphus truei
GTGAAGGGATCTGTTTTTCTTCTGCTTCTGTCTCTCAGTGGAAGCTCATGAATATTCATGAGCACTCCTGCACTGACATGTGCTAGAGGGAGGGCAGGGCTGACAAAGGGGTGTGCCAGGGCTTGTGACAGGACATGAAGGGGCAGTGCCTTAGCAAATGGCTGTTAAAATAGAATACAAGAAAATTGGTCTTTCAAAGTTGTTTTTTTAAAAACAGAAAATGTTAAAGGTATTTTTTCTTACTACAGAACTGATTTATTAAAAAAAACACACATGCAGGATATTGACTGAACTGCAGCTTTAACATGTAGACCCCTCTTTTTCAAGGGACCAAAAGTAATTGGACAATTGACTCAAAAGTTGTTTCATTGACAGGTGTGGGCTATTCCTTTGTTATTTCATCATCAATTAAGCAGGTAAAAGATTTGGAGTTGATTCCAGGTGTGGCTTTCGCATTTGGAAGCTGTTGCTGTGAACCCACAACATACGGTCAAAGGAGCTCTCAATGCAAGTGAAACAGGGCATCCTTAGGCTGCAAAAAAAAAAAAGAAAATCCGTCAGAGAAATAGCAGGAACATTAGGAGTGGCCAAATCAACAGTTTGGTACATTCTGAGAAAAAAAAGAACGCACTGGTGAGCTCTGCAACACAAAAAAGCCTGGACGTCCACGGAAGACAACAATGGTGGATGATCGTAGGATCCTTTCCATGGTAAAGAAAAACCCCTACACAACATCCAGCCAAGTGAAGAACACTCTCCAGGAGGTAGGCATATAATTATCCAAGTCTACCATAAAGAGAAGACTTCACAAGAGAAAATACAAAGGTGCAAACCATTCATAAGCTTCAAAAATAGAAAGGCCAGATTAGACTTTGCCAAACAATATCTAAAAAAGCCAGCCCAATTCTGGAACAGCATTCTTTGGACAGATGAAACTAAGATCAACCTGTACCAGAATGATGGGAAGAAAAAAGTATTGAGAAGGCATGGAATGGCTCATGATCTGAAGCATACCACATCATCTGTAAAACAGTGGAGGCAGTGTGATGGCATGGGCATGCATGGCTTTACAATGGCACTTGGTCACTAGTGTTTATTGATGATGTGACAGAAGACAGAAGCAGCCGGTTGAATTCTGAAGTGTATAGGGATACACTGGCGACACACTTTATTCGAGCTCGGCTAGTCCCACGAATTCGGGTATACCCGGGTGTATTGAGGTTTGTGACTGTTTTCTGCCCGAGTGCATTGAGGTATTTTCCAGGCAGGGATTGAAGCATTTTATTCCCGCTGGCTGCAATACTGCACAGTATATATATATATACTGCATTACAATTCATGAATTTATGCCATCTGGTAGACACGCGAAGCATTGCAGCCTATTAAATCCTAATCATTATCATTTAACAGATCAGCCGCCCGTCAGCCAGGCATGAACCCAGGCTGGGAAGGCAAACGCAACGGGGCTTGTCAGAGGTGAGGAGTGGCGCATTCCAGGTATCTGCCAGGTACATACTGGGTATTTGCTCGAATAAAGTGTGTCGGTGCAGTATATTGTCTGTTCAGATTCAGCCAAAATCAGCTAAGTTGATTGGACGGCGCTTCACTTTACAGATGGACAATGACCCAAAACATACTGCGAAAGCATCCCAGGAGTTTTTTAAGGCAAAGAAGTGGAATATTCTGCAATGGCCGAGTCAATCACCTGATCTCAACCCGATCGAGCTTGCATTTCACTTGCTGAAGACAAAACGTCAGGCAGAAAGACCCACGAACAAACAACAACTGAAGACAGCTGCTGTAACGGCCTGGCAAAGCATCACAAAGGAGGAAACCCAGCGTTTGGTGATGTCCATGCGTTCCAGACTTCAAGCAGTCATTGCCTGCAAAGGATTCTCGACAAAGTATTAAAAATGAACATTTTATTTATGATTGTGTTAATTTGTCCAATTACATTTGAGCCCCTGAAATAAGGGGACTGTGTATGAAAATGGTTGCAATTCCTAAACGTTTCATACGGTATTTTTGTTCAACCCCTTGAATTAAAGCTGAAAGTCTGCACTTCTATTGGATCTCAGTTGTTTCATTTAAAATCCATTGTGGTGGCGTACAGAGCCAAAATTATGAAAATTGTGTCAGTGTCCAGTTATTTACGGACCTAACTGTATATATATATACAAACACAAAAGAGAAAGGATATGGCGCCAACCCAAACCCACTAAACGTGTAAAAAGCAAACAATGATGAAAACTATATTGTATAGGACTGATACACAAAATTATATAATAAATAAAACAACAATATAATAGAAAGGTGTAAAAAATATATATATGTGCAATAAAATAATAAACAAATAGAAAAAATAATGTCCAGATTAAATCCAAATCCAAATGTAACTCCACATGCTATCCAATAGAGTCTCTGCAGCCTGAATGTAGGGAACACCACTTCCTTGAAGATATCTAAAAAGACAGACAAAAAACAGGCGCACTCATAGCGTAATAAAGTTTAACAAAATATTTATGGAGTAGATGGTTTAAAAAACACACTCACAAACATAACGGGAATTAAAGCAGTTATGAGTAATACTCAATCGCCAGCCAGATGCAGGAACCAGTTTACTCCGGTGAGATCGTCCGGTATGAAGGGGATACAGCAACTTCCACAGTGTTCTCCGTGTACCGGAGGAGGTAAAGAGCGCCGCCCTAATCCAGATCCCTCGTCACTGCAGTGAGTCTCCGATCCAAATCCCTCGAGAACTCAGTGACGTCACAGGATTCACCAGATAGGTAGTGGCAGCCCCCGCAAGGATAACAATTAACTGGCTGAGATAGGTATATATTACCCAATATATAGAGTCCCGTATATGGAGTAGTGAGTCTGTACTAAAACTGGACAATATCACGTCCGCAAAGCACTCCCTACGCGTTTCATCTCGAAAGACTTCGTCAGGGGATAACAACATAGATGTGAAGCATATTCTTATAGTAAGTTTAACCAATCAAAACACAGAAGAACTAATTACAAAGTGGATACCAGATATATAAATGGGAGTTAAATTAACCCCTATAAATCCTGGAATATACATAGAGTATTTAAAGAAACAACTTAATGATCAAATATACAGCATCAATCTCATACATATATATATATATATATATACATGTCTACTCATGATAAAAAAATCAACATTAGATAGATACTAATAAGAATGGCAATACCAAATGTAAAAATACATATACAAAACATTATAGAAATACACAATGTATGTATATAATACGACAAATACAAACATAGGCTAGACAAATGAGAACAGATATATTAATGAATAAACAAATTCATAATGGACAGATGATATATGTACTAAAAAATGTACTTAAAAATTATAACAAAGGAGAGATTCAGAGGGAGCAGAGGGTGGACAATCCATAGTGATATAATATAACTATATATTTAGTGGTGGGAGGAAAGGGAAGAAAGGGGAAAAAAAGGGGGGGGGGGGAAGGATCATTAAGTTGTCCAGTTTTAGTACAGACTCACTACTCCATATACGGGACTCTATATATTGGGTAATATATACCTATCTCAGCCAGTTAATTGTTATCCTTGCGGGGGCTGCCACTACCTTTCTGGTGAATCCTGTGACGTCACTGAGTTCTCGCGGGATTTGGATCGGAGACTCACTGCAGTGACGAGGGATCTGGATTAGGGCGGCGCTCCTTACCTCCTCCGGTACACGGAGTACACTGTGGAAGTTGTTGTATTCCCTTCATACCGGACGATCTCACCGGAGTAACCTGGTTCCTGCATCTGGCTGACGATTGAGTATTACTCATAACTGCTTTTATTCTCGTTATGTTGTGAGTGTGTTTTTTAAACCATCTACTCCATAAATATTTTGTTAAACTTTATTACGCTATGAGTGCGCCTGTTTTTTGTCTGTCTTTTTAGATATATATATATATACAGAGCTTGACAAAAGCACTCTGCATTTTGCCCGCTATCGAATGCTTACCTGCGGCGTCTCCCGGCATTCTCCGTCTTGTCCCGTGCAACTTTGATGGTTTCCCCTGCAGCTCCTGTTACAATGGCCGCGTGGCGTCAAATAGCAACTTCACGTCACGTAGTGTTCCATTGTCTTGGCAACGTGGCGTCATTTGACGCCGTGCGGCAATTTTAACAGGAGCGGCAGGTGAAACAGTCAAAGTTGCACGGAGAAGATGAAAAATGCCAGGAGATGCCGCACCACGCTGCCGCATCCCGCCACAGGTAAGACCCACGAGTGCGGGTGGGGGGGGGAGGGGTGTGAGGGAGTTTTTTTGAGGGGAGTGAGTGACTTTATGGGGGGGGGTGAGTGGGTTTTTTAAGAGTTTTTGGAGCTTTTGAGCCCTGTATGTGTATGTAGCCCCCTTTCCCTGGTGTCAGGGCGACTACGTGTGCTGCTAATACCTGCTGGGCAAACAGGAGGCCTGATCCTCCGCCACGGGGAGCCTGGGGTGTGTATATATCTCTACTAACAGTGCCTCCACCTGGGAAGGATCCTCACACAGTGGGATAACCGCAATCAAGACAATATGCCCAGTAATACACACACAGAGTATGGGAAACAGATTTTACTGGGAGGTAATAAACAATAGCAGTAACAGGTAATAGATCTATATATATGAACCCACGGAATATCCCCACAGTTCTTGGGTGCAGGGGCACCAGTGTCCCAGTGTCCCAGTGTCCCACTATCCAGACCCAAGGGCCTTTCCCACCCCCAAGTGTGGGATAGCGCTGCCCATGTGAATGTTGGTGCACTTATGAGGATACCTTCCCGGGCACTCCAGCACCCGGGTGCCGCTGGGTAGTAATTGTCAACCGATCCGTCTGTTCCAACAAAGATCTGCCTCTGTGTTGGGTGGCTTCCCGCATAGAGTGTACCACCTCAGGATAGTCTCTGACTTGGTTGGACCTGGTCCAGGCCTAGCCGTAGGCCGCGCACACCGCGTGTGTCCGTCAAGTTGCAACTGATACTGGCACTAGCAGGCTAAGGGGAGCAACCCTACCTGAGGGGCCTTCCCTATAGCACCACAATCTAGAGATGGTCGGGGCCTAGCCGGGACCTGAGGGGGGTAATCTTGCCTAGTCCAGGGGGGCACGTCTCCCTGGACCTTACCTATCCCCTTGCTGTCCTGCTTCCAACTTCCCCTGCTTCCCTGAGTGCACGAAATGTATCTTTCTCCCTGCAGGAGATTCTAGCTGTGCGATTGGCTGCTGCAGCCCATATGTCTAGCAGCCCATATGGCTACTGCACCCATATGTCTAGCAGCCCCAAGGGCTGCGGAGTACTTATTGTAATGGCTGCTGCTACAGAAGCTACTCCGCAAGGTGTGCCAAGATGGCCTGCACAACCCAAACCTGCACTGTGCATGCGCAAGGAGACACAAAATGGCCCCCGCCTGTGCCGAGGAGCTCCGGTGATGCGCTTGCCTGCACCAACCTCCCTGCACCGGAGGTAAGAGGAGAGGGGCACGCAGCTGAACCGGGGGACCAAAGGAGACCTGGATACATGTATGTATGTCAACAGAAAACTTCATAACGAACTTAAAGACACTGACAATGGAACAAACCCGTGCAACAACACACATTGCAAACTCTGCAAACATATATGCCAAGATCCCACAGCCAGTCACAACAATGGAACACTCGATGTTAAAGGATCATACAGCTGCACATCCAGGAACGTGGTGTATATGATTCAGTGCAACAAATGTGACCAAGGATGCTACATTGGGGAAACCCACTTTTTATATTCAGAAATGTGGCACCGCCATGGGAAAAAGATTCGCCCCCAGTTATGCAAACCTTTTTATGGGTTTTTGGGAGGAAAATAACATCTGGCCCAATGGCATGCTGGGGGGGGGGGGGGTGTTGTCCTATGGCGGCGCTACATTGATGATATTATCATGATTTGGCAAGGTGAACAAGCTGACCTAGATCAATATATAGCGGATCTAAACAATAATACGATGAACCTAAAATTCACTTCAAATACAAGCTAAACATCTATAAATTACTTAGATCTAGTAATATGTGTTGAAGAGGGGCATCTCAAAACAAAATCTTATTTCAAAAATGTAGATAGCAACAACTACATCCTACGTTCTAGTTGCCATCACCATCAGTGGATGGATAATGTGCCCTACAGCCAATATAGAAGAATGCGGAGAAATTGTACAGAAGAAACAGTCTTTAAGGAACAGTGTAAAACACTTGAGTCACATTTTATTCAAAAAAATTACAAGAAAGATGTTCTAGATAAAGCATTCAATAAAGCTAAAACATTAAATAGAGAAGATCTCTTGGAACCCAAAGATGCAACACCAATAAAAAATAACAAAAATCAATTCGACACAGCTTTTCTGACTACTTTTAATAAAGAATCTAATAATATTACAAAAATCATTCGAAAGCACTGGCATGTTTTAAAACGAGACCCAATTCTACATAGCTCTCTTACAGAACATCCTAAAATAATCTTTAAAAAAGCCCCAAATTTGGGGGGCGTGTCGATGACGTCACACAGGACGGTCGGCTGAAGGAAGAGCTCCAGAGACCCTTCCGACTAAACTCTAATTTGCAGGAGTTTTAGCCCACTAAAAAACTTTACAAAACCCACAAATAAATCCCTAAACCTGTCAGGATGACATCTAAGGGGAAAAAACCCCTAACTCAGGGAGTGGGGAACTTCTTTACGCCCGCAAAGCGGCCCGCTGAGGCGGGGAATAAGAGGCAAGATGGCGCCCAGACCCCAGGCCAGAAAAGCAAACAAGGCCCCCACGACCCACCAAGCTCTGCTGAGGCCACCCTACTCGTGGACGGAGGCATTACTAAAGAATACCTGGAGGGGTTGCTCACCAAGCTCCAGCGGTCCCTGCAAACCAACCTAAAAGAGGCTGTGGCAGAGATCAGCCAGGACATCCATGGCCTGCAGGAACGAACAACCACGCTGGAGACCAGGCTAGATGAGGCTACGCACCACCAAACTGACGCAGACGAAGAAATTATCTGCCTGGGCCACGAGATCAACGCCTTAAAGGACAGCCAGGAGGATCAGGAGAACAGGGATCGCCGCCAGAATTTGCGCATCCGCGGCATCCCTGAGGCTGTACTGCCCTCACACCTGCGGGACTACCTGTCTGGCTTCTTCCTCCTCCTCTGCCCCGAGCTTGAACCGCGGGACCTGGAGATGGACAGGGCGCACAGGGCCTTGGGCCCCCGCTCTGAGGACCCTAACCGCCGGCGGGACGCGATCGTGCGCCTACACAGCTATTCAGCTAAAGAAAGGTTGATTACAGCAAGCAGAGGGAAGAGCACGATCGCGTTCAGAGGCGAGCAGCTGCAGGTCTATAATGACCTATCCAAGCGGACCGTGGACCGCCGCAAGGCCCTCCGTCCCCTGACCCTACTCCTCCGTGAGAAGGGGATAACCTACAAATGGGGGTTCCCTTTCAAGCTGGTGGTCTCCCATAAGGGCAAATTCCTCACGCTGCGCCATCCAGAGGACATGGAGCACCTGGCCAAAGTCCTGGGACTCCCGCTAGAGCCCTTCCACCCGGAACACCACCCGGAGGGCCAGCCACGAGACAGAGATGACATCCCCGTGCGAACATCAGAGAGGATCGCGGGGCAAAGACAGTCCCGGGAAAAATAAAGGACTACCCAGTACAAACCACGGCCCACACCTGCAGAGCCCCTAATTCGCACATCACAATTGCATGCAAAGCAACACCTAAAGGGAAAATATGTACCCCCCAAAATGGCGACGGGAGCACCCATACCTTTACACGTGGCCACCCCTCTCTCTGGCGATCACTGAAGCCTGCGTCCGGTCACGGGTACAGCACCAAACCACAGCCGCCTCAAAAACACCACAGCAAATGCGGGACCCCGTAAAGCTGACTCCGGTATCTCGCGGAGGGCCATGGCTCGCACAGCTTCCAACTCCAAGGAGCCCTCAAGATGGCGACGGGTGAGTCCATTCCTCCCCACGTGGATCTTCTTCGCCCCGCGGCTGCCTGGAGACCTCCACAAGATGGCGTCGGGGGAGGTCCCACACCAACGAGACGCTCCCCGCCGCCCTAGACGAGCACCGGATGACGTCATCAGAAGGCGCAGTGGGTTCCCGCCTGCGACGTTGGACGCACCAGAGCGGGACTACGGCTGCCCGCGAGGATCATCCGACTCCACCCAGCGCCTTCCTTCTGGCCGTCCCTCCTCCGCCTGGTCCCATGTACCCGATCCTGGTACCCCCAGCACTCTCTCCCCCCGCGCCCGCGGGGAATCCTGACAGCACGCCTCCCCTTGCCAACGACACCCGGTCCCCTGCCCTCCCCCCTACCCCCCCACGCAAGAACCCGATCAGCGCATACCTGGGCTGGCACCTCGCAGACGATCAATGGAGGACCGGGTTGGTACAGCTGACGCACCCCAACGCACCCACCATTGAGAGTCTCCTCCTCATAACACATTAATCTAGATGCGGCCCCTACCTCCCCCCCTCCTTACTAAAAAATACAGCTCACAATTGGCAAGTGCACGCATCATAAACAGTATATAAAAAAAGATACTTCACCAAAATCAAACCAGGGAAGGAGAGATAGCATCACATTTCCCTGTAGTACTGTGTCTCCATACCATGGTCATTTGATTTTGGCGAAGTATATGTAATCCCCTTTCCCTATGCCTAAGGGAAAATGGGGGGAGATTACATGTGCTGCTAGTACCTGTACGCTCACGGGAAGCCTGAGCCTCTGCTTCTGGGAGCCTGTGGTGAGCTCTCTCTCTTTTAGTGCTGCACCTCCACCTACACTGGCGACACACTTTATTCGAGCTCGGCTAGTCCCACGAATTCGGGTATACCCGGGTGTATTGAGGTTTGTGACTGTTTTCTGCCCGAGTGCATTGCGTTATTTTCCAGGCAGGGATTGAAGCATTTTATTCCCGCTGGCTGCAATACTGCACAGTATATATATATATATATACTGCATTACAATTCATGAATTTATGCCATCTGGTAGACACGCGAAGCATTGCAGCCTATTAAATCCTAATCATTATCATTTAACAGATCAGCCGCCCGTCAGCCAGGCATGAACCCAGGCTGGGAAGGCAAACGCAACGGGGCTTGTCAGAGGTGAGGAGCGGCGCATTCCAGGTATCTGCCAGGTACATACTGGGTATTTGCTCGAATAAAGTGTGTCGGTGCAGTATGAGGGATCCAAGCGTTGGCGGGATGACTCCTCATAGGAACCAATACAAATAGTAAACAGTAATAACAATATCACACCAGATATATATATATATATATATATATATATATATCGTCTTTACTACACACAGTATAATACAACAACACAATAACGTACTATAATATCACACCCTGAGTGTCTGCACCCCGGTGTCTGCACAAGCAATCCCACCCAAGAGTGAGGTAGCTATACCCCCCTGTGATGTGTCGGTGCACTGTGGTACCTTCCTGGTCACAGGCCTGCCCAGGAAATAATGGTAGGAGGATAATAGATCAGGTCCCACACAGCAGGGCCTCCAACCCCCTCCAACACCTTATCCAGGGCGCAGTCCACAGTGAAGCCTTCAGACAGAGGATTCATTATCTCTGCTGCCACGGGCAGCTCTTCTCCAAGGCTGCAGGTCGCCGTGTCCACCGGCGCATTAGTACTACTATATTAATAAGGGGAAGGGTCCCTATCTGGGGCCTTCCCTACAATACTCTGCTATAACTGGCTCAGGACCTAACTGGGGCCTAGCGGGCAAGGTCTGGGCCTAGTCGAGGAGCTACTGCTCCCTGGACACTACCTTCCTCAAGGCGCCTCCGTCAGCACTGATTGACGAGCTCTCCACCCGCAAAGGATATCCTGCTACTCAAGGATGCATATGTAACAGGGTATGTCTCTTTCTACCTAGCTTTCCCCCTGTTATGTAAGTCCCTGCTAGCTGCAGGCTTTAACAGGTTAATTCTGTGGGCTTGTGACCCCCCTTTTGCTCCTTTTTGATGAACAGGAGTGCGGTGGTGACTCATAGCCTGTGTGCAGACTATCTGGTATAGGTACGGACCATGAGATCGCCCCTTCTGGTTCCTTCTAGGAGGGAGTGGCAAATGTAATCAGTCCTGTGCCTGCTCTGGAGGAGAGAGGAAGCAGACAGCTGTGAGTCTCTTCCATGGCGGGATGAGCGTGCTCACCCTCAGCCTTGTGGCCGGGGGAACACCTGACCAAGGAAGATGACCCTATACTATCAGGCTCAAGCACCATCCAGAGGTGGGAAACCTCTGAACCCATACACCGCTGTAATACCATCATGCAGTGACTGCTAAGAATAAAGCCCTTTGTTAATTATACACCAGCCTGGATTGAGTCAGTGCATGTGGTGTATGGAAAATGTGCTTCAGAGAGGATTCTCTCTGGTACTACCAGAGCCCTCTGGAGGCGCTGAACCACAGATAACGAACTACAGATGATATCCAAAAGCCTGTCCTGATCTCCATATCAACGCAGACAGCTCAGCTCTCCTGAACCTACAGGTATGCCTCAGCACCACACGGTGGCCACAGAGTAAATCTCCCAGAGGGTGGGGGAAACAGTGTTACATGTACATTCCATTGGCTGGGCCAGCCCATGTGATCAACCCTCCCCCCGAGGATTCTGGGATTCGTAGTCCCGTTTCAGTCCACGCAGAGCCATTACAAGGTGGCCGTCGCGCGGCCGACACTGCACATGCACGCCTTGCCACAAAATGGCCACCATCACTATCTCCCTGGAGCTCCGTCGACTGCTGAACAGTTCCCCCCACCAGAGGTAAGGAGGGGGACTCTGCTACATATATACTGTACATACATGTGTTTCCCAAATACACAATGCCCCATTTAAGAAAATGTTCAGCTCTCAGAAACAAATCACGTTGACAATATCCTTAATGTTAAAAAAAAGCTGATAAATGCTGCAGATCTTACTGCCAACAAGCTACCTGCATACTTAACTTGCAATGTGTACTACATGTGCATATATTCCTTGCGGATTACCATGAAAATATATGTTATATTTAATTAAGAGGCATTCTGCCAATTCCTAGTGATTTATCATTTAGTTTTCCTTTTTAGTTCTTATATAAACAGATTTAGGCAGCGAACTTCACTTGAAAGGCAGTAGGTGGCGTGCTAGTGTTACAGTTTTATTGAAGTGGGTTTGTAAAGAAAGCACCTCCACTAATAAGGCTTGTGCAACAGGACCAAGCAGCCCTGCCCCCTCCCTCCAGCAGTAGGCTAAGGGATAGGATACCAAATAAAGAGCACAGACAGCCTCTAATCGTGCATTTAAATATACTTTATTAAAAAATAAGTACTGTAGTTGCAAAAATTCAATTAACAAGTGTAAGTACGAGTCCAAGCCTTTCAGATCCCTGGTGCCTCTCAGTAGAGATTGGCGATTTTCTTTTTTGCAAATTTGGATCCGCCTCGGATCGGCCGGGTCCTTTGGTTGGCGGATTTCCGCGAATCAGTCTCAAAAAGTGCAATCCACCTTTTTTCCCCCCCTCTATCACAGGCAATACACATGGTGGATTAATAATCCGTGGTCGGATTGTAAAAAAATCCGCACTCCGATTAAATCAGCCGTGGGTGAGGTGGGGAGCGGGGGGTTTCTCTCTCTCTCTCTCCGCGGACTTATCCGCGTGTACATTTTTAGCATTCCGTTTAATCCGATTTATCCGTACGGACTGAAACTGGAACGATCCGTCAACGGATTTTACACCGCAG
>WSYH01017618.1:0-11813 GCA_036426205.1 Ascaphus truei
TAGCAAATGTGCATACATGCCGAAATGGGAGGAAGAGCTGGGCGACACGTTGGACGTAGAGGACTGGGGTACGGTTGCCAGGTGTCCGGTATTGAACCGAACTGTCCTGTATTTGGGGACACTGTCCAGTAGAAAATGAGAGGTAATATTAGACATGTATGTGTCCGGTATTACCTCTCTGGACATACTGTAGTGACCTGACCGGCTTGGGGGGCTGCAGGATTTCCCTGAGCAGGGAGAGAGCTGGGCTGTTGCTAGGGGGCAGGGCAGCTTCCTCCATCCTGGTTGACTGCTGAGTAATACAGCCAATCAGGAGGAGGTGTCAGGAGCCTGGAAGAGGGGCCAAGAAGAGGAAGAAACAGCATGGAGTGGAGAGACGTGTGTGTGTCTCGAGCGCGTCGCACATTTCACCATTGTGTCCAGTATTTTTGGAGAAGCCACCTGGCATCCCTAGACTGGGGGGATATCTGGGAGGCGGTGGCCAGCTCAATATGCACGGTTATTAATGAAAACACTTATAAATGATTATTTTTATGGTATTTAACTCCGTCACGTTTACACGCCATCAACAACACGAATTCCTCTGCCTGTTTTAGAGGCCATGGCCAAAATGGATCCCTCTCTTACCACCTCTCTTGGTGGTTCTGCCCAGTTGTAGCTCCAATTTGGAGATAAGTACTTAACCTTCATTAATTCCTTATTGAATACTTATGTAGCCAGGTCCCCCCTTCCGTTGCGGACCCCCCCTCCTCGTACTCACTGCGGCCGTTCGCGGGGAGGTGTGGGAGCATGTGCGCGAGCAGCGCGCTATCCTCCGACGCGGCCGGTTGCCGGGGATGCGTGCGGGCGGTTGCCGGGGAAGCGATCGCGTTGCGAGGCTCCCGGCGGTTCCCGAAGCAGGGCACCGCCATTTTGCATTGCCTCGTGCATGCGCAGTGAGAGCCAAGTGCCGGGAGGCCCACAAACAGCTCGCGCATGAGCAGTGATAAGCGCACGAACGCTAGCCTACCAGGGAAGGCTCTTGGAAGGGACTACAAGTCCCATGAGCCTCAGCCGTGCCCCACGTGACCCCAGGGAGCCAATAGGGCTACAGCATCTCCCTGCAGGGAGAATAGATACATTTTGCGGGCTTGGAGCACACTAGTCAGTCAGTGCCAGAAGCAGCCAGGGGAAGGAGGTAGGGTGCAGGAGTCAGTGACTCCCTGCACTAGGCCAGCAGCCCCCGAGGCCCGAGATAGCCCTGAGCCACCCAGTAGTGTAAGTTGTGTCAGGGACAGGCCCCAGTTTAGGGACCCTACCCCTTACTATTCAGAGTCAGTTAGGGACTCAGCAGATGCTGTGCGTCCGTCCAGAGGTTTGGGCGCAGACCTTCATTTTTGCTGCAGCAGTCATCCGGGTGGGATCGCCCCGGACGGTAGTTCCTGTAGTCATCCGGGTGGGATCTCCCCGGACGGCAGTTCCTGTGTTCAGCAGACATCAGGATCCTTTGTGAAGTTCCGTTGCAGGCCCGGGCACCGGAGTGCCCGGCAGGTAACAATCAACAAGTGCACCAACGAGTCATATCACATTCTCACGGGACATAGTGGCTGCGCAGTCACACATAACTATCTCACTTGAGGGTGGGGTGATACTGTGTGGGGGTACTGGACACTGGGTGAGATCATCCGGTGGAGGTGCAGGTGGAGGTAGCGTCCTGCGAGACGCATTAGTTAGTGTCTCCTCTAGGGAGGGAGACCTGTTGAATTGTTGTATTGTGATGCATGAGTACGGTCATCTAGTAAAGGCATTAGTTGTTATCCATACTGTGTGTTGAGTGATATATATTGTCCTGCGAGGAACCACTCCCCCTCTGGTGGGAGCCATCGCAGGTGGAGGCGCTGCACCGAGTACAGGGTTACTCATATTATACTTGCCCCAGGTTCCCCACGGCGGAAGCTCAGCCCTCCTGTGAGCCTAACAGGTAAAGCACCGCACCAGGTAACATTTGGTTCCCCTTACATACGCCATATATGCGATTGGCTGGGGAAATACCCATTACATTTGGAGGCGCTGCTGAGATAATCAGGACAGGCTTTCAGCGACGCAAAACAGAAAGATTGAAAGTATGCTTCCAGAACAAGTGCTGTTGAAAGGGGGAAGTCTATGGGTAGTCAGGAGAACGAAAAACCTCGCAAAGCACGCCCTAGACTGCCCTAAAGGGTGAATATGCCTGGAGATAAGGCTATTGCTGTTCTAGTCAAACCTGAGGCCTGTAGTCAGGATGCCTAGGGGGTGGCCTGGTTAACGCAGTTAAGAGGGACCCCTGGATAGGATTGTGGCGATGGAGGGGATTTGGCCCGGGATTAAAGGGGTTGCACCCCATTTGGCCACCCCTGACCCCACCAGGGTGTGGGTCTTGGAGCTGGGTCTCACTCACACAGGTTTTATCTATTGATTAACAACCTAGTGAGGTATACTGCAGACCTTAGCACTGACTCACTCTATGCAGCAGCACTGGAGATACACAGTGGGTTCAGAAGTATCTCGTTAAACAAATGTTGATACACTTGGAAATGTAATTTGTTTACTTACCTTCACTTAGCCAATTTGTGCTGTTTCCACGGAGGATCGTGTGAAGTAGCTCATTGTATATTATCCATCTGTATGAGCACTTCCATACAGGCTGAGGCACTGTATTTAATAGACATTGTGAATGTGCCTTGCGGAAGACCTTTGTATATAATATGTATTAGGCTTCCAGCCTTTTCCCTAGCTACACAGTAGCTTTTTAATTTAACTTTATATTTCTTTGCGTCGTCTTTAGGGACCCTTTATATATTGTTTACTCTTGACGATTTGAGTACCTTTTCTGGATGTATTTATTCCTATATATATCTAGCATGTGAGTGTTGAGATACGATGGTGAGTGATAGGTGTACAGTATCAGCGAGTACTCTCCTTGAGTCACTATTTATTCAGTGTAGGTATACCTATATGTGTCTGTCCGGTACATCTCTGACAGCAACTACATTCATCTCAACCTTTATACCACACTGTGGCATAAGCTAAACATCCATTCTGCATATGCCAGTGATTTAGGGTTCCCTAGATTCATATGGCAACCAGTCTAGCTCACAGGACTGGGAGATAGTTATTTAATTCTGGTTTTAAGTGTTATGTGTTTTCCCGTAACCCCATATTTAATTAAAGGTTTATTTTATTTATTTTCATTTCATCACTTTACGAGTGCTTGGTCCAAAGGGGTCCTTTCTCTTGCCTAGGCAAGTACAGTCCATGTTATCAGTTCACCTACCCTTGGCACCGTTCCTGAGACAGTAGCTGTGACGATGGAGGGGATTTGGCCCGGGATTAAAGGGGTTGCACCCCATTTGGCCACCCCTGACCCCACCAGGGAGACGAGGGGTTAACTGGACTGAGGTCCAGAAATGTGATTTCACCCCTGTTATAACCTGTAAATGTGTATTTTCCTGTTGCCCTCTGTTATTGTACCTCAGTTTCTGCACCCACACACTAGAATCCATCCGGGAGCACAAGGGTTAATAGTCCGTTAATACTGTGTCTCCAGGTATGGACAAAGCAAAGGAATGTCTCTGAAGCTATCAGGATGACAGATGGCCCTAGAGTCCCAATGGCTAGAACTTAAGTTTGGTTCAAAAGGTTTTATCACCCTGTCTCTGTGAGAATGGAGGGGGGCGCATTCCATAGCAGTTTTTAAGTGTCGCACTTATCACTGTCCAACACAGGTTATCTTGTCCAAGATCCGGAGGGGTAGCTGGCCTGGCATTTCATTTGCACATGTGGAGCCTCAGAAAGGAGACCCCAGAGTTCTACTGCACATGTGCCAGCTAGCAGGGGGGCCTGTCCTAAAATGTGTTCCCCCATCAAAGATTGGCTGGAGATAATTGCAAACCAATCCCAGGGTCTTAATGTTACAGATAGAGGGACAAAGGGTTTATAACCTGCTGTTTCCCATCTATCCTTTGTCTTCATTTTTGGTCTTCATGCAAAGTCTTCATTCGTTTTCGTTTGCTGATATGGTAACCTGATACCACCTGAATGGTTTCCTGATTGCTGAGAGAAACGCTATGCACTGTCTTCCTGCCCGAGGTCTTTTCATGCTTTTGGGTGTCTTTATGACTATGAAGAGTGCTGTATGAACTGCCAGTCCAGCTGTGACTGCTTCATCATTTCCCTTTTACGTAAGTGTCTATATTTTGCCTGTTATTTGTACATATTTGCTGTGTTCACCTTTATCAAGGAATAAATTATATTTATCATATCTTAAGTCTCGTCCCAGTTCAAACCCAGGTATATATATATTTATATATAGTTTTGGTGTAAATTACAGCCTGTCGCAAGCTCTCGTGACAGTAGCTAGAGCTTATTCCCTCACTCCCCCTTCCTCTATTTATCACCCTCTACAGATTGTATGAAAAAATATGGGGCAAACTCCAAAATAAAATCGAGGGTTATTTATTTATAAACTCACACATGGGTGTGTACAGCAGCCGCACCAACGCGTTTCATCCTGCAGGACTTTATCAGGGTGTATGATGAAAAACGTAGCTACCGACATATATAGCCCATAATTTGCGCCAAAAGTGTGCAATGACGCTCCGCGCATGCGCACCGATACCGCGTCGCTGAGTCAGGACTTAACCCCACGCCCCACCAATCTACTCCGAGCAAGGAGTGACATCAGAAGTGCGCGTCCAAAACCACACCGGAACGCATGTCGCACATGCGCACCAGTGCCGTGCCGCGCCGCACAGTCCCGATGACACACCCCGCCCCAGGACCGGTAGAAGGGCAGGGAGCCACGGCCAAGCCAGGACCCGGATGTACATCTCAGCGCATGCCCGCGCTGCCCGAGCACAACTGATGACCGAAATATTTAAAACAAAACAAAAGCAACTTTATTTAAACACAAATTGACAATGAACAAACTACTCATAATAAATATAAATACCTCAAAAAACATGAAAGGTAAAAAAAAAAGAGAAGAAGAGAAACATATAATAAAAATAAAAGAAGATTAAAGAAAGAAAAATATTAACCTATTGATAAATAAGGAACGTGATAAGGAAAAACACATATTGACAATCACAGTCACAGTCATCCATAACACAATACAATATACATATATCATACTCAAAAAATAATGAGTCAAGTATACTATATGAATACTGGTATAAACCCAATGACTGTGGTTGTCATACGAGCATGTTTCATCATTAAAGAAAAGATTCTTACTAAACACTGTCCAGTACTCTCTCTGGACCCTGTTTGAAGCCATACATACAGTTACCGACACACTTTAATTCGAGGGTGGCCGGTACCGCAAGCCGGGAGATTTCCCGGCTTGCTAGTGGCGCCCTCGCGTGTCCCGCGTCATAGACGCTGCGGTCACGGTTTGGGAGGTGGCCACTGCACGCGGGCAGGGGGTCCCCGAGGAGCTGGTGTCCGCGATCGGGGACAGCGGCTAGGGGGGTTCGGGGGACCGGCGGACCCGGCAGGGTAGGGAGAGCGCCCGATCGGAGGGCGCTCTCTTCCGCTGCTTCGGCGCGCGCCCGTCAATTCGGCTGCGCGCCAGGTACTGCTGCGGCAAGAACGGGCAAGCTCGAATAACTTGGCCGCAGCAGTAGCCTATGGCCCAAATGTGGTATATAAGAAGACTAAGACAATAGCTAGCTCTTATCCCCCAGCCTTTTTTTCCTCCAAGCATCCAATATAGATAATACTTCCTAATGGTTCTTTCCCTTGTAATCGTGCAAATTTGCACAAGATGCTAAAATCTAACAATTTTCTATCGTCAGACTGGGAGGACACAGATAGATTAAAACCTTCATAATTGTTAGATCTCATATATTGTCTACCTATCACTTGTGGGTGTGTGTGGTAGAAACTATGTGGGAAGAACCATTAGGAATTCAAAAATCGCATTAGGAAATTTGCGACTGATTCCAAGGGGGATCTAATCACCCTGTTCCAACATTTTACCAGATGTGCCTCTAGGTGGCATACACAAATTCCAGATTGTCAGGTTATAAGAATTAATTTGTCCTATTGCCTAGAGGGGCACAGAGTCCACAAAAATTGTACCAACGTGAGGCATGCTGTCTTACATTAAAGACGCGATTGCCTCATGGTGTAAGTATGATGGATCTTTCTCACTTTTGTGAAAACATTAACTGTTTCATTGCTATTATCATGACATTACCACTCTCTTCGTGTAATTTTCATTTATGAATAGGATCTGATTTTTAATAATGTAATGCTATATCACGTTTAACATTATATTTAGTTAAAGGCCTGTTGCAATCAGACATATATTTCTGTCATACTTCTGGCATATGGAGAAATTATACATAGGTTATAAATAATTACAGTATATTGAATGATTGATGTTATTATTTATCATCTAAATTATTTTATCATATATTCATATTACACTTCGTAATGGATCTTTTCAGGGGGTCAGTACACATCTGAAGTTCCCAAGCGTGTTTTTTCACACTAACGGTGATTTTTCAGGGGATACCACTGAAGTGATAAGTGTGGTTATGATCATCACACTCATTCCCCCTACTTGCCTGGCTGCCGGGACTCCTGTAACGCCGTTACAATATCGGCGAACTGTGCCCCCCTCCCACTCCCCCGTGCCCCTACGGGTCACGTCCTCCCATCCCTCCAATCGAGTGCTGCCATACGGTGGCACTCCGGTCTACTGTGGAGCTGTACCGTTCTTCCACAGACCCCTGCTGACGGCTGTTCAGAGAGCTGGGATTTACCAAGACGGCGCGCGTGCGCTGAGCCGCGCGGAGCAGTTGCGTTTGGCTTTGGCGAATGAGTCTACTCCTTACTGCTTTCTTTCCCTTTGTTGTGAGTTTCCCTTGTTGGCCTCTATCTTTTGACACATTTGTGCGACGGGAGTTCTAGCCCTGTTGTTCACCTTTATCAAGGAATAAATTATATTTATCATATCTAAGTCTTGTCCCAGTTCAAACCCAGGTATATATATATTTATATATAGTTTTGGTGTAAATTACAGCCTGTCGCAAGCTCTCGTGACAGGCTTGTAATTAACTGGTGGCAGCTGGCGGGACTGAACTGGACCTGGATTACAGTATTCTGCGGGGTACTGTGATCCAGTGGGAACTTGATGGTAATTGCAAGTTCCTGGGACTAAAGATATTGAACACACAGTGTACAACATATAACACAAGATATGGCACCTCCTCACTGTTCCCCTACTTGTGAGAAGCATTTCCTCCAGAACCAAAGTGCCGGCCATCCGTCTGACTGGAGCCGGGCACTGAGACCGGAGGAGTGCATCAAGTCGGCGCGGGGACCAGCAGCCAGCAAGGCTGAGAGAGAGACAGCGATCGGTGAGCATGAAACCCGGCAGGCTGAGCAAAGATCCACAGCTGCAGCTGCTGTAACCATCACACCGCCCGGAGAGCAGGGAAGGGACCCAGCTCCGGGACGGCAGAGACTTGGGGAGGGAGCGGGTGGTCTTGGAAACCACGGAAGTCTTGCACCAGGAGAGGTAACGGCCGTTGCAGTGGCCCGTCCATTTTCCCTGAAAGAGCTAGCACTGATGTGTGCGTTGGGCAAGATGTGGTTCCCGGCGAAGTGGACCCAGTTCCTGGCGTCGGTACCGCACCGACCCGCTTATCCCCTCCCTGAGCCCAGCGCTCAGGCAACTCCGCTCTGGACTCCGTTGCCCCTTGCTGGGGTTAGTCCACCGGTGGCGGAGAAGCACCGGCAGTTGCTGCGGCACTGCCAACCAATGGGCCACAATAATGCCCAGTGCCCTGACCGTGTGCGGTCAGGCGAAGAAGCCCCTCAGGGCCAACGCTCACGAGCTGCGGAAAAGATGACCCAGTTAGCGGCATCCTCTGATGGCTCCCGCCCAGCCGGGGCGACAACCCTCCTCGGGACGTCTCCTGGAGAACCTGGACGGGCTGCATCAGCAACAGCGGCGGAGAGCAGCGGCCATCCACCGGATCCCGGCGGAGAACCAGCGGCGGCGGCGGCAGAAGAGCCGCGATTCCGGCAAAGTGCCGGAGCCCTTTCTGAGTGGGGGGAGGGACAGGGATTGCGGGAGGGGGTTTTGTTACCTGGTTTGCATGGAGCTGTGTTTCTCCACAAAGACCTGGGACCCTTGTCCTGCATCGTTTCCCCTGTGCCAAACCCGGGCGCTGCTGTGGCGGCGACCCGTTGCTTACCGGCCCAGATGTTGCCGGCGGCAGCCACTCCAGTCCCCCTGCAATTGGGACCAACGAAGGCGGCGGTCTCTGCGGGGACCAGCGAGGTAAGCCAGACAAAGTCGCAGACTGACCCTGACTTATTTTGCCCTATGACTGTACCCTGTTGTTTCACTCTAGGGGTGACTGGGGGGTGGCAGGAGATAGGGGCACCAGGGGAGGGGAAGGAAGGGCAGCTTGTAGGGCAGTCAGGATTCCCCATTACCCTGGCGGGGCAGCAAGGGGGCTCTCAGTTAAGAGCCCCACTGTTGCAGCCTTGCTATGGGCCGGAGGTATCAGGGGTTGTGGCAAAGTTAGACCACCCCCAGATTTCAGGGGTAGTGGCAAAGTTAGACCACCCCCAGATTACCTGCCAGCCAAGAGCTAAGGTGGGTGCATCTGCACCAGCAGCCCTGAGCTCATCCCCGGTAATGGGGAGACAGTGTCAGGGAGATGGCCTCACTCAGGTGTCCCTAGGATCCAGGTTAGGATTAGCTAGGGAGAAGCGGAGTGAGGGGAGGCTGCAGGTAGGTAGCCAGCATCAGTTCTCAGGGGTGGTGAAGGAAGGGCAGCTTGTAGGGCCGCCAGGCTTCCCCATTACCTGGGCGGAGCAGCAAGGGGACTCTCAGTTAAGAGCCCCACTGTTGCAGCCTTGCTATGGGCTGGAGGTACCAGGGGTTGTGGCACAGTTAGACCACCCCCAGATTACCTGCCAGCCAGAAGCTAAGGTGGGTGCATCTGCACCAGAAACCCTGAGCTCACCTTCGGTAATGGGGGCACAGCTTCAGGGAGAGGGGCTAGCCCCGTTAGCACCCAGCTCTAGGGTAGGATTGCCTGGGAGAGGGTTGGGTGGGCCAGTGGGAACCGGGGAGGGAAGGCAGCAAGTGAGCCAGCCAGTTTTCCCCGTTACCCTGGCAGAGCCTCAGGGGGTGTCTCAGATCAGCAACCCCCTGTTGCAGCCTAGCTATGGGCTGGGGGTATCATGGACAGTGGCCGGTTTGTGCCATCCCAGAGATACCTGCCAGCCAAAAGCTAAGGCGGTTGCATCTGGAGAGGTGCCCCTGAGCTCATTCCTGGTAAGGGGGAGACAAGGTCAGGGAGGTAGGTGCACTCAGGTAGTTCCAGGGTCTGGGGTAGGATTGCCCAGGGAGGAGAGGAGTGCAGGTGGGCTGCAGGGAGGTAAGCAGCAGGCTGAGGTGCTGGGCCTAGGGGAGGCTAGGCAGGGAGGCACCGTGGAGCAGGGGGAGATAGGAGGTCAGTGGGGTGTTAGGCAGCTGGCAGAAGCTAGGGATTGGCTAGGTAGGCAGAAAGTCCCTTGCTCTGACGGGCCAGGAGTGACCCCCCTGACAGATCCCCCAGGGTTCCCAAAGGAGGGACTGTGGGTAGATAGGCAGCCAGGGTGGAGAGTCAGGAGTATAGCAGAGCAGCTACAGGGTGGCACAGAGCCAGGGCAGGTAGGGTCCCTACAGAATGGTGACATAACCCTTTCCCAGACTTGGTTGACAGGAAAGCGACGGTCTGTGCTGGATAGCTGGTCTCCTGCAGATGCAGAGACATGCCAGTCTCTGGGCAGTGTGCAGCCTGGACTGCACCGGGGCCCCTTCACCACGGACTTGGTTCCCAAGGCACGGGGTGGGGGGCAGAGGGAGGCAAAGGAGAATGCCCGGCAGCCAAGGTGGAGCCCTGCTCCCCAAGATCTGGACTTTACAATCCACTGTGGCCAGGACAATGTACTGGACAATGCCGGAGGACAATGTTGCCAGGCCAATCCCTCAGGACTTATTGAGTGCGTCAAGGGCGCCAGTGGTACCCCAGGGCCTGGGGGAGGCGACTGGGGCACCAGGCTCCATTGAGCAGGGGAGGTGTGGCGATGGAGGGGATTTGGCCCGGGATTAAAGGGGTTGCACCCCATTTGGCCACCCCTGACCCCACCAGGGAGAGCCACGTTTCCTGCAGGTGGCCCGCATCTTTTTGGATTGGGGGGTGGGCAAGGGTGTGCGGGAGGTGGGGGTTTTACCAGGTTTGGATGCTGGAATTCTTTTGGGCAACGACCTGGGACCGATGACCTGCACCTACGACCATGTGCCCCAGCCCGCTGCCGTGGCGGCGGTTACCCGGAGCCAGACCGCGGCAATGCCGGCGGTGGCCACCCCAGTCCCCCAGCCTTTGGGACCAACGTTAGCGGAGGGCACAGAGGAGCCCGGGGAGGTAAGCCAGGATCAGTTGCAACCACAGGCTGACTTACTGTTTCCCCTTACCTTGTCCCCTTCCCATGACTGGGGGGTGGCCAGATTTAGGAGCCCAGTTTAGGGAGGCAGTGAAGGCAGACCCTACCCTGGCCAACGTGAGACTTCGGGCATCCGAATCTCAGGCAGGGGAGGGCACTGAGCGCTGCCTATGGCATAAAGGACTCCTATACAGAGAAGAAGGGAACCCGGGGATAGAGAAGGGATTGACCGGTAAGCGACAGCTAGTAGTGCCCCAGGGGTACCGACAGCAATTGTTACGGGTAGCTCACTCTATTCCGTTAGCGGGACATCAGGGGGTCACCAGGACGCGAGCCCGGTTATTGCAGCGTTACTTCTGGCCGGGGGCATCCAGGGATGCGGCTGATTTCTGCCGCTCCTGTGATGCCTGCCAGCGAGTGGGTAAGGCGGGCGACCGTGTGAAGGCACCCCTGAAACCCCTACCGATAATAGGGGAACCCTTCCAGAAGGTAGCGATAGACCTGATAGGACCCCTCATGATTCCTAGCAGGTCAGGGAAGCGCTACATCCTCACGGTGGTGGATTTTGCCACCCGGTACCCTGAGGCGGTAGCGCTGGGCACCATAAGTGCCAAGACAGTGGCAGCAGCTTTGCTGAACATTTTTGCTAGGGTAGATTTCCCTAGTGAGATCCTAACTGATCAGGGGTCGCAGTTCATGAGTGAACTGTTACATTGTCTCTGGGATGCTTGCGGTGTACAGCACCGGCGCACTACCCCTTACCATCCCCAAACGAACGGATTATGTGAGAGGTTTAATGGTACCCTGAAGCAGATGCTTCGGACCTTTATAGAGGCGGAGGGGAAAGACTGGGAGATTCACCTGCAGCACTTGCTGTTTGCATACCGAGAGGTACCGCAAGAATCTACAGGCTTCTCCCCCTTCGAGCTACTATATGGCCGCAGGGTACGTGGACCTCTGGACCTCTTCCGTGAGGGATGGGAGGGGGAGACTACTGCTACTGATGCTTCAGTGATCCAGTATGTAGTAGATCTCAGAGACCGGTTAGAGATGCTTATGGGGGTGACCCAGGACCACCTCAGGGCTGCTCAGACCAAGCAGAAGCAATGGTATGACCAGCAGGCCCGTAGCAGAGAATTCATCCCAGGACAGCAGGTGCTTGTTCTCAAACCCACTCGGGAGAACAAGCTGATGGCTGCCTGGTCGGGACCGTACCCGGTTATCCGAAAGGTGAATGAGTGCAACTATGTTGTACAGGTAGCGCCTGAGAGGCACAAGACATATCACATTAATATGTTAAAGGAATACAGAGCACCGAGTATGGGAGCAGTAATGGC
>WSYH01017619.1:0-11812 GCA_036426205.1 Ascaphus truei
TTCAGTTGGGAGCTAGACCCAAAAACTCGACTGATGTTAAAAAGTCCCATACTTTTTTTTAGAGAGGGGGCCAAATGCGATGTGTTCCAAAAAAGATCAATTGCATCACACACTAGAACAGGATCTGAATCCCATGAACACCTCACAAAAAAGAGGAAGTTCAAGGGAAGAGGAGTTAGAGCAGGAAGAAGGCTCCAAGAGAAGAAGGCATTGAAAATTATTAATTCAATGCCTCCTGAGCCTATAGGTATTTATAATCTTTCTTCACATATGCTCACTCCTGATCAGATCTGTATTCTCAATAAGGGTTTGTCCTTTTGTCCCAGTGCTTATTTGGATCCCTTTGATTTGTTTGTTGACCTTAACCGTTTTATACGGAAATTAACTCTCAAAAGACATAGGTCCCAAACAATTATTTGATATTAACAATCAATGTCTGATGGACACTACGACTGGCTTATGGTTAGATCAGTTTGATGACAATTGCACATCATCAAATGTGGATCTAATGTCCTCTGCTACAACTGATGTCATACCCATTAATCACTTTCCATTTAGGCCAAAATCTCATTTTTTTCCCCTATCAATCGAAGGGAAGTTATATAGAGACCTTTTACTCTATGGTTCATAGTGAACTTCAAGATTTATGCAAGGATCAATGCTCTAAGCCTTTAAAGAAAAATCTTTCCTGCGGCGAAATAATAGCTATTGAACAACTACAGAATAATTCTGAATTGGTTATTCGCCAGGCAGATAAAGGTGGCGGTATAGTGCTTCAAGATAGGTTAGCCTATATTGGTGAAGCACACCGCCTCCTTTCAGATGAGATTTCTTATGTTAAAATACGATCTGACCCCACTGTTGTTTTCCAAGCCGAACTTATGGCAATACTTAAAGAAGCCCAGACCAACGGTATTCTTACAGACACTAAATTTAAATTTTTATATATCACATTTCCCCGGGTTCCTATTTTTTATTATTTGCCCAAGGTTCACAAGTCCCTCACTTCTCCCCCTGGCAGACCTATAGTGTACGGGACAGATTCGATGACATCGAACTTGTCCCAATATGTTGATTATGATCTTCAGACCCATGTATCAACTTTGAGGTCACATATTAGGGACATTTTGCATGTCATCAATTCTGTCTCGGACATTCAGTGGAAACCATCATATATTTGGGCCACTTGTGACATTTCGTCTCTCTATACTTGTATAAAACATGCTAGAGGTCTGTCAGCGGTAGAATATTTTCTATGTGGTGATGGTGGATTACCTGAAATACAAAATAAATTTATTCTTTCTATTATTGAATTTATTTTAATGCACAATTATTTTTTATTTCAGTCACAATATTATTTACAGGTCTGTGGAACGGCCATGGGGGCGAGGTTCGCGCCTAGTTATGCCAACTTATTTATGGGTTGTTGGGAGGACAAACAAGTTTGGACCAACAACCCATATAGCGCGGGCCTCGTCTACTATGGCCGTTTCATAGACGATATTTTAATTATTTGGGACACTACTTTTGGTGATATTCATGATTTATTCACTCATTTTTCTTCTAATACCCTTGGTCTGGTATTCACATCAGTGATAGATCCTACATCTATTGTTTTTCTTGATCTTTGCCTTAAGGTAGACTCGAACAATGAAATCCAGAGAGATGTACATATAAAAGAAGTGGCATCTAACAGTTATCTTCATGCCAAGAGCAGTCACCATCAAGGCTGGCTAGGGAATATACCCTTTAGTCAATTTGGTACAGTAGACTAAAACGAAATTGCTCCACGGATCTGGATTTCATTGTTCAGTCTAATATTATGAAGGCCAAATTGATTGAAAAAGGATATGACAATACTCTTGTAGAGGAATCTTTTGTGCGAGCAGCAAATCTTGACTGGAAAACGCTGCTTCAAGCAACGAAAGATAAATATCTTAAGAAAACTCTGTCAAAATCTTCCTTTAAGGAATGTTTATAATTTTCCACCAAATTCAGCCAGTCACACAAGTCCGTCCGTTCGATCATGAATAGGCACTGGGACATTTTGAGAAAAGATCCAATCTTGGGAACACATTTGGATGAGGCTCCATCCATTATATTTAGAAGAGCGGAATGTCATAAAACCATCTTGGCTCCTACTAAATTACGATCTGTGTGTATATGTGTGTGTGTATATATATATATATATATATATATATATATATATATATATATATATATATCATTCACATTGCAAATTGACAGGTGGCACTGTGTGCTCATTCACATGTCATTTCCCAGAATCCCTTGCTGCAGTGGAAGCACTCTATGCTGGGCTATAATGGTGAAAGGCGGGGTTGCAGACCTGTCTTAAGACATGCCAATGAGCACACAGTAATATTTCCATTTGCTATATGCTTTACGGTGGAGTTTTTTTGTCACTTTTATTACCCACCATAACTTAACTAATGTGTGGTGGATACCTATCCAAGCTTCAAATTGCAAAGCCAGTATAACCAGCCTCACACGAGACCCAAAAGGTCGAAACAGCTGTTGTGGGTACGTTAACTGGCTATGCATCTTAACCCATGCTGTGCTGAAAAGCTGTGCAATGCAGCGAGCATTAGCTTATAAGGGTTCCATGTAAAAATGGATTTCAGGCAAAAGGTGACACGTGTGCTCAATTGCATGTCATTTCCCAGAATCCCTTACTGCAGTGGAAGGTTTCTTCCACGGTGGAGGTAACATAGTATAAAACTTAATGGGGATTTATGCATCAACATATTGGTCCCCACTGGGACCTTTTTTTGTGTGTATGTAATTTTTTTTGTTTCCACAATAGGAGTTCAGTGCTTACGTTCAACAAATTAAATATGGCATTAATAGAATTGAAGCAGCATTGCCAAGGGTCTACGAACTAGCAGCTGGGGGCACAGCGGTTGGTACTGGATTAAATTCTAGAATTGGATTTGCGGAGAAGGTTGCTGCAAAAGTGGCGGAACTCACAGGTAATTAATAATGGTAACAGACTTTCCTATTTCAACGGTTTCATTTTATGCACCGCCTATCAATAAGAAGAACGGTACTGAAGGAGCTTTCTAGTCCTTTTTCATTAGCTTCCTTAATAGAATACTATTTGAAATACAACAAACATAAAGAAATCTGAGGTGAGCATACATACTGCAGAACCCCATGAGAAGACTACTTTCAGTTTCCTAGTAACGTAACTGGAATCTGTAACCATAAAAATGTTGCCTACGTAGTTGGTTTACCCTTGGAAAAGAGTAGCAAACCTCACTTCAAGCTTTTTACAAAGTGTAATTACAGCATGTAGAGCTGAGGCACAAAATAGGAAATCACAAATAATATAAATTGCAAGACAATACAAGGATAATAGTAAGGGGAGTAAAAGTAAAATGTAGAAGAACAGGATTGAGACTCAGACCGTGTGGTGGAAAGCATATAGAGACAGGTTTTGCAAATGTAATTGTATAGAGCATTCTTTGATAACAATATGGTATATACAGGCATACCCCGGTTTAAGGACACTCACTTTAAGTACACTCGCGAGTAAGTACATGTCGCCCAATAGGCAAACGGCAGCTCACACATGCGCCGGTCAGCACGTCCTGAACAACAATACCAGCTCCCTACCTGTCCCGAAGCTGTGCACAAGCAGGGAGAATATAGAGCCTGTTACAAATGTGTTATTTACATCAGTTATGCATGTATATGACGATTGCCGTATAGTACATGTATCAATAAGTGGGAAAAAGGGAGTGCTTCACTTTAAGTACATTTTCGCTTTACATACATGCTCCGGTCCCATTGCGTACGTTAATGCGGGGTATGCCTGTACAGTAGTTTAGTAGTAAAGTATTTCTGATTTTTTAGTTTTTACAGACACAAGGAAAATGTAAGATAAATGCTTGATATAAAGATAATGCTGTAGTTACATAAGTTCATTGCTGCCTGTGGAGATATATATATATATATATATATATATATATATAACACAACAGAAAGAAATCAGCTCTAGGACTAACACAAATGAAATACTATAAGTGAGTAAATGGGTGACTAATAAATGTACTGACCCAGGTGAAATGAGCTAGCAGGATGTAGCCCTAATGAGGATATACCTATCCTGATTAAATGGAAGAAAGAAAAAAGGCGCAATCCTGTATAGCAATAAAAAACAGAAAATTTTATTAATTAAGCAAGGAAGGCTAGGTGACTGAACAGATTAAAACAAACACAATGATACCAATAGACACAATAAACACAATATATGACAATAAAAAACAAGAGTACTCTTGAAAATAAAAAGAAGGGAAATGTAACCAAAAAATGTCCAATAGCGCAAATGTAGGAGGCAGTGAGATGTGGGAGGAATCGTCACTCGATATCTAGCAAATGACTGGAGCAACAAATGGGGAGAGGTAATTGACCCGTCAGATGATAGATTGTGGATGCAAACGTGGAAAAATCAGGCTGATATTGACCTCTATAGATGGAGATGGGGGGTAAGCAAATAGCATAGGCAAGGGATTAAGGAATGGTCTCACCAAAGGATGTAACCGCGATGACCACAGGGGTCTCCGCGTCCCTCCGTCAGCACACCAACGAAATCACGCTGGAGATGAACATGTGATGCTGATCCGGGTAACACTGGAGACGCTGTTCCACTTCCACTTCCTGGATTACCCCCTCACACATGACAGCTGTGTTCGTTCAAATTGGATATTCACTCGTGTCTCTGCTTGATGTCAGACTCAGACTCAGCCAGACAGCCAGACAGACAGACAAATGCAGCCTTCCACTTTGTTCCGCAAATATAACTGAAATAGTTGCTCTCACTCCTCACAAGCGATTAGGCACTCCTCTCACAGTCAGCTGTCGCACATTGATGACGCGAACCTACGCTATTTCGTCAGCTGTTGCGTCGACTTCTTCAAGGGTGAATTCTAGGGGATAAGTGGTGAACCTTTATAGGGTTGACTTAAACCTGATAGATTAATTAGTATGAAGACAAGTATGATGTCTCTACTGATATTCAGTTGGGAGCTAGACCCAAAACTCGACAGATATTAAAAACTCCCATACTTTTTTTAGAGAGGGGGCCAAATGCGATGTGTTCCAAAGAAGATCAATTGCATCACACACTAGAACAGGATCTGAATTCCATTAACACCTCACTAAAAAGAGGACGTTCAAGGGAAGAGGAGTTAGAGCAGGAAGAAGGCTCCAAGAGAAGAAGGCATTGAAAATTATTAATTCAATGCCTCCTGAACCTATAGGTATTTATAATCTTTCTTCACATATGCTCACTCCTGATCAGATCCGTATTCTCAATAAAGGTATGTCCTTTTGTCTCAGTGCCTATTCGGATCCCTTTGATTTGTTTGTTGACCTTAACTGTTTTATACAGAAATTAACTCTCAAAAGACATTTTCTTTTGAAAAACAATGTAGGTCTCACACAATTATTTGATATTAACAACCAAGGTCTGATGGACACTATGACTGGCTTATGGTTAGATCAGTTTGATGACAATTGCACGTCATCAAATGTGGATCTAATGTTCTCTGCTACAACTGATGTCATACCCATTAATCACTCTCCATTTTGGCCAAAATCTCATTTTTCCCCCTTATCAACCGAAGGGAAGTTATATAGAGACCTTTTACTCTATGGTTCATAGCGAACTTCAAGATTTGTGCAAGGATCAATGCTCTAAACCTCTAAAGAAAAATCTGTCCTGCGGCGAAATAATAGCTATTGAACAACTACAGAATAATTCTGAATTGGTTATTCGCCAGACAGATAAAGGAGGCGGTATAGTGCTTCAAGATAGGTTAGCCTATATTGGTGAAGCACACCGCCTCCTTTCAGATGAGACTTCTTATGTTAAAATACGACCTGACCCCACTGTTGTTTTCCAAGCCGAACTTATGGCAATACAAAGAAGCCCAGACCAACGGTATTCTTACAGACACTGAATTTAAATTTTTATATATCACATTTCCCCGGGTTCCTATTTTTTATAATTTGCCCAAGGTTCACAAGTCCCTCACTTCTCCCCCTGGCAGACCTATAGTGTCCGGGACAGATTTGATGACATCGAACTTGTCCCAATATGTTGATTATTATCTTCAGACCCATGCATCAACTTTGAGGTCACATATTAGGGACAGTTTGCATGTCATCGATTCTGTCTCGGACATTCAGTGGAAACCATCATATATTTGGGCCACTTGTGACATTTCGTCTCTCTATACTTGTATAGAACATGCTAGAGGTCTGTCAGCGGTAGAATATTTTCTATGTGGTGATGGTGGATTATCTGAAATACAAAATACATTTATTCTTTCTATTATTGAATTTATTTTAATGCACAATTATTTTTTATTTCAGTCACAATATTATTTATAGGTCTGTGGAACGGCCATGGGGACGAGGTTCGCGCCTAGCTATGCCAACTTATTTATGGGTTGTTGGGAGGACAAACAGGTTTGGACCAACAACCCATATAGCGCGGGCCTCATCTACTATGGCCATTTCATAGACGATATTTTAATTATTTGGGACACTACTTTTGGTGATATTCACGATTTATTCACTCATTTTTCTTCTAATACCCTTGGTCTGGTATTCACATCAGTGATAGATCCTACATCTATTGTTTTTCTTGATCTTTGCCTTAAGATAGACTCGAACAATGAAATCCAGACAGATGTACATATAAAAGAAGTGGTATCTAACAGTTATCTTCATGCCAAGAGCAGTCACCATCAAGGTTGGCTAGGGAATATACCCTTTAGTCAATTTGGTAGACTAAAACGAAATTGCTCCACGGATCTGGATTTCATTGTTCAAGTCTAATATTATGAAGGCCAAATTTATTGAAAAAGGATATGACACTACTCTTGTAGAGGAATCTTTTGTGCGAGCAGGAAATCTTGACCGGAAAACTCTGCTTCAAGCAACGAAAGATAAATATCTTAAGAAAACTCTGTCAAAATCTTCCTTTAAGGAATGTTTATCATTTTCCACCAAATTCAGCCAGTCACACAAGTCCGTCCGTTCGATCATGAATAGGCACTGGGACATTTTGAGAAAAGATCCAATCTTGGGAACACATTTGGATGAGGCTCCTTCCGTTATATTTAGAAGAGCGGAATGTCATAAAACCATCTTGGCTCCTACTAAATTACGATCTTTACCCAATACTGGGTTCACAAAACCATCAGGAAATTTTAGATGCAATAGAGGGAGATGTCTCACTTGTACTTTTTTGACAACACAAAAAAAATTTACATCTTTTTCTAATGGTGAGACATTTGTGGTTAAAGGCTTTATTAATTGCCAAACCACTTTTGTAATATACCTTATTCATTGTGCTTGCGGCCTACAGTATGTAGGCCGCACCACACGTCCCCTTTGCATTAGATTTTTAGAGCATAGGAGAAATATCTTGAACGGTATGAACGGAATGTCAAGATATTGTCTCCTTTGCCACAATAAATCTACTGATGGTATGAGAGTCATGGGTCTGGAACATATTCCCTCATCTGTTTTAGCGGGAGACACTATCCCGGCCAGCTTTATTCTAAAGTTTGCCGGGATAAAAGCGGGGCCTTTTCTCCGATTTAAACGGAGTTTCCCCGCAGTTTGACGCGCGGCGGCTGCTTCAAAAGATAAGCGCTAATGGCGCTTATCATTGAAAGCGCCCGAGGCGCAGGAAACCGTCCGAAAAGAGCCGCGTGCCATCCGCGGGTTTAAAAATTCCTGCGGTGGCACCGGCTTAGAATAAAGGCGGCCGGCACTGTAGGGTCAAATTGCTCTCTCTTAGGGAAACCTACTAGTTTTTCAGGCTTAATAGCCTGACACCCGGAGGTTTGAACGAGAATTTGGACACTAGTACCATTGTCCAGTGTCCAAGTTCTCCTTCCTAGTCTGCCTGCCCATTCTTTCCTTCCCCCTTCTCCCCCCTTTTTTTCCCTCCCCCATTCCATATTGTTTAGATAATCAGACTCATTTTTATGTAGTTTTGAGTTATTTATGTGTATGTCCACATTTCTATATATATTTGTTTACTTTATTGTTTACATATGAATACTTGTGTCCACGCATGTGATGATTATATATGCACTACATTACATGAATGTACACACATATTTTTATTTTATTGACCTTCCTCTATTTTTTAGTCTGTTTTCCTTACATGTCTATACTTAATGTTATTATTTATATATATATATATATATATATTTTTTTTTTTTTTTTTTTCCAGATTCACAATTTTTATTATAATTTATATAAAAAAAATTTTTTTTTTTAAATTTCATTATTATTTTTATTAATATTTAGTATGTATGTATATATATATATATATATATATAAAACACACAGTTGAAAAGGACAAAGACAATCCCCTAAATAGCACTCTAAATTACACCACCAAAAATATTTTAAAAAGAAAGATATAGCTCGATATAGTGGTGACCACTCCGGGAAGAAGCCCACCGACGGGTGAAACGCGTTGAGTGTTTACTACAGACAGCCCTCGTGATTTCTTTATGGTGTGACTTTATTATGACCTGATGCAGCACAATGGACTTTTTTCATTTCGTTATGAGCAAGCATTGGAACACTGCTATCATTACTACCATGGACTGATGTCTCTTGCAACTGAGCTACAGCTGAGTATTATCTCTCCCTGCTGTCTTGGCACTATCTGTCCTTGCAGTGCTTTGCACTGCGGTGTATTCCATACTAGCTGAGAGACCCGGCGTTGCCCGGGATGTAATGTTCCCGCTCCTCTCTCTCTCTTCCCCCCTCTCTCTGTTTGTCCCCCATTCACATCAATCCAGTCTCCCCCCTCCCTCCTTTTTTACAGCTTCATGCAGAGTGTGTGCGCGCGCGCGTCAGTGAGTCTGACGCAGAAACACAAACACACACAGACTGAGTGACTGACGCACACACAGTGTGTGCGTGTGTGTGTGCCTCAGTCAGTGTGTGTGTGTGCGTGCGTCAGTCAGTGTGTGTGTGCGTGCGTGCGTCAGTCAGTGTGTGTGGGGGTGTGTGCGTGCGCGTCAGTCGGTGTGTGTGTGTGTGCGCAGTCAGTGTGTGTGTGTCAGTCAGTTAGTGTGCGCGCGCGTCAGTCAGTGTGTGTGTCAGTCAGTCAGTGTGTGTGTCAGTCTGTCAGTGTGTGTGTGTGAGTTAGTGTGTGTGTGTGTGTGAGTCAGTGTGTGTGTCAGTCAGTGTGTGTGTGTGTGTGTGCGTGTCAGTCAGTGTGTGTGTGTGCGCGTCAGTTAATGTGTGTGTGTGCGTCAGTCAGTGTGCGTGCATGCGTGTGTCAGTAAGTGTGTGTGTCAGTCAGTGTGTGTGCGTGCGTCAGGGTGTGTGTGCATGTGGCTGTCAGGGGTTGTGTGCGTGTGGCTGCCAGGGTTTGTGTGCGTGCGTCAGTACGTGTGTCAGTCAGTGTGTGTGTGTGTGTATACTCGGCGTTGGCCGGAGGCGGGGCGTGAAAGGCAGGGGGAGTGAGCGCCGGGGAGGGGAGTGTGATGGGGAGGAGGAGAGGTGTGTGTGTATACCCGGCGTTGGCCGGAGGCAGGGGGGGTGGGCGTCAAAGGCAGGGGGGCATTTTTATATATCTTTGTTTACTTTATTGTTTATATATGAATACTTGTGTCCACGCATGTGATGATTATATATGCACTACATGTGTGTATACACTTTTTACATGAATGTACACACATTTTTATTTTTTTATTTACCTTCCTCTATTTTTGAGTCTGTTTTCCTTACATGTCTATGCTTAATGTTGTTATATACATATATATATATATATATCTCAATTTTTCCAGATTCACAATTTTTATTATAATTTATATAAAAAAATATTTTATTTATTATTTTATTTGTATAAATTTAGTATTATATATATTTTATTAATATAAGGATTTGTGATTTTATTATGATATAGACAGGTATATATTATAATATATATATGATCTGTATCTATTTCATAGTTATTTTATATTTATTTATTTTGTGATTATTGGTATGTAACATTTAATAATATCTTTTTTCTTAATTTGACTTGTCTTATTATATATGTTTTATATTGCAGCCCTATTCCAATCGCCTTAGATTTTTTGTGTTACATATTGGCCCTATCCTAGTTTCATTGATGGTCAGGTTTAAGTCAACCCTATAAAAGGTTTACCACTTATCCCCTAGAATTCACCCTTGAAGAAGTCGACTCAACAGCTGACGAAACGGCGTAGGTTCACGTCATCAATGTCCAACAGCTGACTGTGAGAGGAGTGCCTAATCGCATGTGAGGAGTAAGAGCAACTATTTCAGTTATATTGGCGGAACAAAGTGGAAGGCTGTATTTGTCTGTCTGTCTGAGTCTGAGGCCTGGGACATACTGTAGTGAAATCAGCGTCGCTGAGGCAGGCTGAGCCGCGAACAGATGCACAAAGCCCCTGCATCTGTAATCAGTGCGGCTATAGTTTCTCCCTCCGCATGCGTGCTGATGCGTGCGGAGGCTGAGAAAATCAGAAGAGACAGGCAGGTTTGAAATTTTGCCGCTTGGGGGAGCGGAGGAGCGGTCACGTGACCGCTCCCATCCAATGGGGCTGCAGCCTTTTTTTTCCCTACTGTGTCGGTGTTCTGAGATAGAAGAGCTCAGCCACCAGACCAGCACAGCACAGAGCCAGCACAGAGGTGTGTGTGTGTGTGTGTGTGTGTGTGTGTGTGTGTGTGTGTGTGTGTGTGTGTGTGATGTATGTGTGTGATGTATGTGTGTGATGTATGTGTGTGAATATATTTATCAAAGTTGCACAATAATAAATAATTTATTCTCACATGTCTTTTTTTTCATTTTTAAAATATTATATAATATACACACACACACATATACACACACACAGGTTCCCCAGTGACACACAAACACACAGACCACTTCAAAGTGACACACACACAGAGTGATACCCGCCTCCCAAGCGCGCTTGCTGTTTCCTCTGCCAGGACAGCAAAAAGCTCCTGGTAGAGCGAGCGGCAGCAAGCAACAGCGAGCAGCAGCACAAAAGTGTTTACTATGTCCCAGGCCTTAGTCTGACATCAAGCAGAGACATGAGTGAATATTCAATTTGAACGAATACAGCTGTCCTGTGTGAGGGGGTAATCCAGGAAGTGGAAGTGGAACAGCGTCTCCAGTGTTACCCGGATCAGCATCACTTGTTCATCTCCACCGTGATTTCGTTGGTGTGCTGACGGAGGGACGCGGAGACCCCTGTGGTCATCGCGGTTACATCTTTTGGTGAGACCATTCCTTAATCCCTTGCCTATGCTATTTGCTTACCCCCCATCTCCATCTATAGAGGTCAATATCAGCCTGATTTTTCCACATTTGCATCCGCAATCTATCATCTGACGGGTCAATTACTTCTCCCCATTTGTTGCTCCAGTCATTTGCTACCTATCGAGTGACAATTCCTCCCACATCTCACTGCCTCCTACATTTGCGCTATTGGACATTTTTTGGTCACATTTCCCTTCTTTTTTATTTTCAAGAGTACTCTTGTTTTTTATTGTCATATATTGTGTTTATTGTGTCTATCGGCATCATTGTGTTTGTTTTAATCTGTTCAGTCACCTAGCCTTCCTTGCTTAATTAATAAATTTGACTGTTTTTTCTTTGCTATACAGGATTGCGCCTTTTTTCTTTCTTCCATTTAATCAGGATAGGCATATCCTCATTAGGGCTGCATCCTGCTAGCTCAGGGCTGCACAACACGTGGCCCGCGGGCCGCAT
>WSYH01017620.1:0-11809 GCA_036426205.1 Ascaphus truei
TTTTATTTTATTTTTATTAGCGCTACCTATTGTTTTTTATTGTATATTATACCCTGTCATAAGTTACCGTGACAGGCTTATAATAAACTGGTGGCAGCGGCGGGATTGAACTGAACCTGTATTACAGTTTACTGCGGGACTCTGTAATACAGCTGGAACTCGGGTGAATTGTGAGTTCCCAAGGCCAAAGATATTGAACACGCGGTGTGCAACATATAACGCAAGTTATAACACCACCTCACTGTTACGGCCGAACCTATACCGGCCGTGAACCATGAGCGAGGCTGAAGGCTCATCTAATATCCGGACCCAAACCCAATTACGGGAAAAGTGCCGAGAATATGGACTGGCCTGGGAAAACCAAGAGGTCACGCAGATGAAGGAGGCAATCAGAGAGCACGAAGCCCGGCTTGCAGAGCCCCAAGAAACGGCTCAGCTTGTCCTAGTACAACCGCCCGGAGAGCAGGGAAGGAACCCAGTGCCGGGGCGGCAGAATCCCAGAGATGGGTACTGGTCGCTGCGGCTACCAGTCCGTTGACCCCTGAAATGCTGGCACTGATCACTGCGTGGGGTGACAGAGGGACACCGGAGGAGCGGCTGCAGTTCATCACTATGGCGGTGAACCGGCCCGCTTATTGTCCCCCTGCCCACCAGGACCGAGATACTCTCAAACTGGACCATCACAGTCTCACCAAGTTCGTGGAAGGTTCTGATCAAATCGACAGTTTCTTAAAGAACTTTGAAACACAGTGCCGGCGGTACAAAGTGCTTCCCCAGCACCGGGTCGCACGTTTGGACCCCTTGCTGTCCGGCTTGGCTAAGCAGACGATGATGGCGCTTCCAGAGGAATATGCTGATGACTATGATCACTTAAAAGAGCTGTTATTATTTCAATATGGTCTCACCCCTGAAGCCTACCGGGGCAAATTCCGGCTGGAAGAGAGACAGCCCCTGGAGTCCTATGTGACCTACGTTACCTGCATGGCATTGTACAGGCTCAGATGGGTGGAGGGCTATGAGGCAAAGACTTACCAACTCCTGCTGGATCTGATTTTCCAGGAGCAGCTCATGCACCAGTGTCCTCCGGCGGTGAGGGCTTGGGTGTACAACAAAAAGCCCAAGACTTACCAGGAGGCAGCGAGGCTTGCAGATGATCATATCGCCAGACGGGCGCTGATGCCCGCCAAAGCAGCAGCCAAAGCGGCGGCGGCCCCAGCTAAAAAGACTGTCAGTACTCCCCAATGGACTCTGAATCCACCTGTGGGCAGTAGTCCACAGAAGGCGGGAGAGCTCCGGCACAAGCGCCGGTGCTACAACTGCAACCGCACTGGTCACATCAGACCAGATTTCCCGGAACCCCTGCGTTCCAGTGGACCCCATCAGGGGCAATGCACCCCAGCTGCGAAGCCGGTAGCCCGCGTGCGGGTGGCTTCCACCAACGAATCCGGACCAGTCATGGAAACAACTCCCAGCGAGACGTCCCATGCAACGCCTGTCCCGGTTTTTCAGTGCCTACAGCCAGGAGCAGAGGACATCCCAGCACAGCTCTACAGCAGACGGATGGCCGGAGCAGACACCTCACCACGGTCACAGTCGGTGACCGGCAATCAATCGGCTTGCTGGATTCAGGTGCTGCAATAACCGTGGTCCGACCTGATATGGTCCGGCCAGAGGAATTGCTCCCAGGACCTGGGATGCAGATTACTGTGGCAGACGGAGAGCCACGTTTCCTGCAGATTGCCAGGATCTTTTTGGATTGGGGGGAGGGACAGGGTGTGCGGGAGGTGGGAGTTTTGCCCGGTTTGGATGCCGAAGTTATTCTTGGCAACGATCTGGGACCGATGACCTGCACCTACGACCGGGTACCAAAACCCGCTGCTGTGGCGGCAGTCACCCGGAGCCAGACCGCGGCGATGGCGGCGGCTCCAGTCCCCCTGCCTTTGGGACCAACGATAGCGGAGGGCGCTGAGGAGCCCGGGGAGGTAAGCCAGGATCAGTTGCAACCACAGACTGACTTACTGTTTCCCCTCACCATTCCCCTGACAAAGACATGACTGGGGGGTGGCCAGAATTAGGAGCCCAGTTTAGGGAGGCAGTAAAGACAGACCCCACCCTGGCCGGCATGAGACTGCGGGCGTCCGAGTCTCAGGCAGGGGAGGGCACTGATCACTGCCTATTGCATTGGGGACTCCTGTATAGAGAAGCAGGGAACCCAGGGATAGAGGAGGGAGTGACCGGTAAGCGACAGCTAGTAGTGCCCCAGGGGTACCGAGAGCAACTGTTATGGGTAGTTCACTCTATTCCGATAGCGGGGCATCAGGGGGTCAACAGAACGCGAGCCCGGTTGTTACAGCATTACTACTGGCCAGGGGCATCCCGGGATGTGGGCACTTTCTGCTGCTCCTGTGATGCCTGCCAGTGAGTAGGTAGGGCGGGCGACCATGTGAAGGCACCCCTGAATCCCCTACCGGTAATAGGGGAACCCTTCCAGAAGGTAGCGATGGATCTTGTAGGACCCCTTATGATTCCTAGCAGGTCAGGGAAGTGCTACATCCTCACGGTGGTGGATTTTGCACCCGGTACCCTGAGGCGGTAGCGCTTGGCACCATAGATGCCAAGACAGTAGCAGCAGCCTTGCTGAACATTTTTGCTAGGGTAGGTTTCCCTAGTGAGATCCTACCCGATCAAGGGTCGCAGTTCATGAGTGAACTGTTACAGTGTCTCTGGGATGCATGCGGTGTACAGCACCGGCGCACTACCCCTTACCATCCCCAGACAAACAGATTATGTGAGAGGTTTAATGGTACCCTGAAGCAGATGCTTCGGACCTTTATAGAGGCGGAGGGGAAAGACTGGGAGATTCACTTACAGCACGTGCTGTTTGCCTACCAAGAGGTACCCCAGGAATCTACAGGCTTTTCCCCCTTCGAGCTACTATATGGCCGCAGGGTACGTGGACCTCTGGACCTATTCCGGGAGGGATGGGAAGGGGAGGCTACTGCTACTGATGCTTCAGTGATACAGTATGTAGTAGATCTCCGAGACCGGTTAGAGATGCTCATGGGGGTGGCCCAGGACCACCTCAGGGCCGCTCAGTACCAAGCAGAAGCAATGGTATGACCGGAATGCCTGTAGCAGGGAATTCATCGCAGGACAGCAGGTGCTTGTTCTCAAACCCATTCGGGAGAACAAACTGATGGCTGCCTGGTCGGGACCGTACTCGGTTATCCGAAAGATGAATGAGTACAACTATGTTGTGCAGGTAGAGCCTGAGAGACATAAGACCTACCACATTAACATGTTGAAGGAATACAGAGCACCGAGTATGGGAGCAGTGATGGCCATTTGTAGCCCACTGCTGGAAGATCCGGCGAGCAATGCTCTGCCTGATCTTCTAGGGGAGGCTAGACAGGGAAACACTGTGGAACAGGTGGAGATAGGGGGGCAGTTAACTGCTAGGCAGAAGGGAGAAGGCACAGACATGCTAGCTAAGTATAGGGCTCTCTTCACTGACATGCCAGGGAAAACACACCTCACAGAACAGTCAGTGGACACAGGGGACCTGCGACCTCTGCATAAGCACGCTTATAGAGTGTCAGCAGAGGTCAAGACCAGTATAGAGGGAGATAGAGGAGATGCTGACCCTAGGGGTAATTACCCCGTCCCAGAGCCCTTGGGCAAGTCCGGTAGTCCTAGTGCCTAAAAGGACAAGACCACCCGGTTTTGTGTGGACTACCGCTTGCTCAACGCTGGGACGGTGTCAGATGCTTACCCCATGCCCCGCATGGATGAGTTACTGGATGAACTCGCGGGGGCAAAGTATCTGACCACCATGGATTTGAGCAAGGGCTATTGGCAAATCCCCCTGACCCTGGAGGCTAGGGAGAAGTCAGCATTCATCACCCCAAGTGGCCTCTATGAATTCTTAATGATGCCATTTGGAATGAAAAATGCCCCGGCTACCTTCCAACACCTGGTCAACTGCCTACTGGAAGGGATGCAGAGCTATGCCAGGGCTTATCTAGATGACATTGCTGTCTTTAGTAATTCCAGGGAATCCCACTTAGGACATGTAGCTGCGGTGCTGGCTAGGATTAGGGAAGCTGGGCTTACCTTGAAACCTACAAAGTGTATGGCAGGGATGGCAGAGGTCCTGTACTTAGGGCACAGGGTGGGTGGGGGGCACCTCAAACCCGAGCCAGCCAAGGTAGAAGCCATAGTTCAGTGGCCGGTTCCAAGAACCAAGAAACAGGTCATGGCATTTTTGGGCACCGCAGGGTACTATATGAAATTTGTCCCACAGTACAGCGCCGTGGCCAAACCCCTGACTGATTTGACCAGAAAGCAACTGCCTGTGCTTATTACCTGGACTCCTGCCTGTGAAACTGCGTTTTAGGCACTGAAAACTGCGCTTGCTGGGGCCCCCATACTGGCTGCCCCGGACTACACCAAACATTTTCTTATCCAGACTGATGCCTCGGACTTTGGCATTGGGGCTGTGTTGAGCCAGATGGGGGAAGACGCCGAGAGCACTCTGTGGTGTACCTCAGCCGCAAACTACTCCCCAGGGAGGTGGCATATGCCACCATTGAGAAGGAGTGCTTGGCCATTGTGTGGGCACTCAGAAAGCTCCAACCTTACGTGTATGGGAGGGCTTTCACGGTCATCACAGACCACAACCCCTTGAGTTGGCTACAGAGGGCATCAGGGGAGAATACCAAGCTGCTAAGGTGGAGCTTGGCCCTGCAAGAATTTGAGTTCACTATCCAGCATACGAAGGGTAGTGAAAACAGCATTGCTGATGGACTTTCTCGTCAGGACTATCCCTCTGAGACTGAGTTCGTTAATGGTGCCATCAGTGACCCACTCCCCGTGAGGGCCAGTGGGCCACAGGTCACCCATTAAGAAGGGGAGGTGGAGAGGGGGATTGGCCTGGTATTAAAGGGGTTGCACCCCATATGGCCACCCCCTGACCTCACCAGGGAGGCAAGGGGTTAACTGGACTGCGGTCCAGGAATGTGGTTTTTACCTTGCTGCAACATGAAAATGTGTGTCCCCCTGTTATAATGTATTATCACCATGTAAGTGTCTGCACCACACACACACTGGGATCCATCCGGGAGGACAAGGGTAAATAGTTAGGAAGTGATTATAGCCCTTTGTTCAATGTTCCCGCCTTTTCAGGCTCCATTTTGCAGGGTCCCAGAGGCCGCCATTGCAGCTCCATTCATTTCAATGGCGAATCCAGCGGTTTTGGACCTGTTTCCCTCGAAGACCAGCAGGTGACGTCCGAGAGGAGGAGCGGCGGTTTCCCATTGTAAGTCAATGGGCCCATTGACTTCAATGGGGATTCCTCGACGCCGATCTCCAGGAACAGGTTGGCAGCCATCCAAACCGCAAAACCGCAGAAGCGGAAACAATGTCTGAAAAAGAGCTTTCATCACTGTTAGGTCAAGTTCAACGACAAGTGGCGTGGGAACCCCGAGTTCTAGGGCACCCAGAAATAAAATTCTTTTTGCCCCTAGCTCTTAGGCTCCCCCACACTTGACCACCACCGGTCCAAGAATCCAGGACCCCCAGAAAGGGTCGCGCTAGCCAAGCGGGACGCGCCATAGACTTCAATGGCGGCGAGAAGAGCAGCGCGAGAAAACGGCTAAGTCCAAAACCCTGAAATGTATAAGCCCATATCTCCGGTTCTGGAAGGACCAGAGGGCTGGGATTTGGGGTGCATGCAGTCACGGTTCCGGCACGACTGCATGTCCATTTCCAACCCTCTCCGACCAACCAGACGGAGTGTGGGCAACTGTAAAGATCAGTGGTTTTTCCCATAGACATCAATGGCGGCGGTTCCCCATTGAAAGGCTATGGCGGAGAAGTCCCATAGACGCCAATGGCGGAATTTCCCCATTGAAAGTCTATGGCGGCGCAACCCATAGACGCCAATGGCGGAGTTTCCCCATTGAAAGTCTATGGCGGCGGAGCCCGTTGATTTCAATGGGAAATGAGTGAAAAAAAGAGATTTATTTTAAAGCGGAGAATCCTGTGTTAAAGAAATAAAAGTTTTGACTTGCATTTGTGTAACTCTGGTCTGGAAGGTCGCAGCGGGCTGAAACTCGGCCACAATGGAGAGTCACTTCCGGCATGAAGGACTGGCCCGTTTCGACCCGCTGGGCCCAACAGAACCGATAAGTTTAATATGTCCTTATATTAAAAACTGCTGTGTTTCAAAGCGGGGATAAAAGCCTGCGAAGATTTCTGCAATTTGTGGAATGCAAATGATCAGAGGGGCAACCTATTGTCTACAAACAGACCCCCTGATCAAAGGCTCAGCCTCCCTAGCTATAAACATTAGGGCGTAGAAGTGCCGGGCTTGAGTGGTTTGTAGGTGCTATAACTCACACCTACAAACAAAGAGTATCCTGACCAGATACCCCATCTGGTAGACTGGCCAGCACCCCTGACTTGGGTGTGAGGCTACAGAAATGAGACCCCCAGGGCCCCAGTACGCATGTGCCATCTAGCTGGGGGGCATGGGTTAACAATGTTCCCACGTTAGAGATTGGGTGCTGGCAATTGTTCACCAATAGCCTGCACTCAATAGTAAGTATGGGGCTGAAAAGATATATAAACTGATGTCAGCCCTATATTGATTGTCTTCTTTTATACCTACTGATTGATGCCTGATTGCTGTGGAATTGCTAATCAAGATTCCTGATTACTTCTGCATTCCCCCTCCCTAGTAAGTGTATTTTTTGTTTGTTATTTGTACTATCTGCTGTGTTCACCTATCTAAGGAATAAATAAACTTTATTATATCTGAGCCGTGTTCAGTTCAACCCAGTTATTTGGTGTATATTATACCCTGTCATAAGTTACCGTGACAGGGGCGACGGCCGGAGGAGCACATACGGGACTACAGAGCTACATACCTCACGGAGAAGGAGCATGATTTTGGGCTTGCAGACAGAGACCGGAGGACATAGCAACCAGTCCATATTAGAGGGGGGCCAACCCCAAACGAGCGGTTCAAATCTCCTTACTAATTCCTAGCTGTCCTTAGATATGAGAGAGGGGAGGGGGAGGTTGGGAAGGGCACATTAGAAAGGCGGGTTTCGGACACTTCAATCCACTATACTTTAGAAGATATGGCTTATCACATACTACAATATTTGGTCATCCCATACTGCCCCCTGACATAACTCACTGGTTAACGGTTAATAACTCTAAATAGGGATAGTTAAGAGTCAAGTAATGATTAGTGACAATAATAGCTCAATAAATCAGGTTAGATAAACAGAGGGTTTAATAAATCTTAATTAAATATGAAAAGTACAAAGGGACAAGAAACGTATCGTTGAATTGAGCAATAATTTATTTTTATTTTTTCCAAAAATTTTTATTAGGCAAATACTTATTTCACATTGTACATGTCATACATATTAATACAGCCTAATACAAGTTTTCTCCATTTTTTGGTTAAAGAAACCAGAAAGAAAGAGGAAAGCTCATCGCCCGCCTGACCCTCCTGGGGCTGTAAGGGGGGTGCGAGTATGGAAACAGAGGGTAAGAGTGTGGAAAAAGAGAGAAGGGAAGGTGGGGAGGGGGAAGGGGGAAGGAGGGGGGGATACCTGTTGCTCATCACATCCTCAGAATATTTCTATTGGAGTTTCTGGACTCGTTCTTTTTACTTTTTATTTTTGGGTTAGGGACGCGGGGGTGCCATATGGGTTAGCCACGGGTCCCATGTTTTATTAAAGGAGTCCGTGGATCTTTTCAGAAATGCCGATAATTTTTCCATATTCATTACCTCTTGTATCCTATTTTTTATCGTTTGTTTTGAGGGGGGAGACACTTTCTTCCAGGCGGCTGCCACTGCACATCTAGCCGCTGTTAGGATGAAGGAGATTAATTTACTTGTTGGTCGGTCCACATTTTCTAAGGGCCTGGCCAACAGGTAGGTCAGCGGGTCAACAGGGATTTTGAGGCCGGTGACCTCTTCTATTAATTTTTGAGTGGTTCCCCAGTATTTTTGAATTTCCGGACATGTCCACCAAATGTGAGCCATGTCCCCCTTTTGACCGCAACCTCTCCAGCATAGATCGGACGCCTGGGGGTAGATTTGGTTTATTCTAACTGGAGTAAGATACCAGCGGAACAGTATTTTATATATATTTTCTTTGATTGTGGTACATATGGAGGTTCCTGATGCATTCTCCCAAATTCTTTCCCAGTCCTCTCGGTCTATAACTATTCCCAATTCTGCTGCCCAATGCAGCATATAGTCATGGGTGGGGGCTTCTATGGCCCTTTCCAATACTGCGTAAATTTGTGTTATAAGACCTTTCTGATGGTCTGTTTCTCGACAGAGCCGCTCAAAAACTGTGAGAGGAGGAAATTTCAACGTTGGGGACAAGGTTCGAATAAAATGCCGAATTTGTAGATACTTGAACACGTCCAATCTTGCTATTTCATATTTGGTTTGTAGATTTTGATAGCTCAGGAATTCTCCAATGCTCAAGAGGTCAGCGATCGCTCTAATATTTTTTGCTTTGAATTGATCCAATTGTCTGGGCTCACAACCAGGAGGGAATTTCGGATTTTTGTGAATTGGTATGAGTTGGGATTGGGGCGATGTGAGCTTGGATTTATATTTGCATCTCGTCCAGATCTCCCATGTGTGTCTCATTGGGCCTAATTTAAATTTACTATTCTGCATGTCTTCCTTGCTCAGGGACCAAAGGCAAGCTGGTAGTGAAGGCGTCCCGGCGTAGTATGATTCTATATCTAGCCAACAGTATTGGTTTGGGTTGGCATTCCAGACTACCACCTGTCGCAGTTGTGCGGCTAGGTAGTATTTGGTGATGTCTGGGACACCAAGTCCTCCTCTACCCCTTGATGCCAGAAGAACTGTCCTAGCGGTTCTGGGTTTCTTACCCTGCCAAATGAAGTGGAAGATTAGTTTTTGTATGTTTTTTAATTCTGAGCCAGGGATGTGGATCGGGAGCGTCTGGAAATAGTATAATAATCTGGGGAGTATGTTCATTTTAACCGAGATCATTCTCCCGATCCATGATATTTGATATCCTCCCCATTTCGCTAGGTCTTGTTTAATTTTCCGAAACAAGGTCGGATAATTTTGTTGATATAGGGATTGGTAGTTTCTCGCTATCTTTACTCCCAGATACTTGATACTCGAGGAGCTCCAATGGTAATTAAAGTTTAATTTGAGGAGTTTCACCTCTGGCTCTGGCAGGCTTAAATTTAGTGCTTCCGATTTATCGCTATTGATTTTATAGCCTGATATGTCTCCAAAATCTCGGAGTTCTTTTTGGAGGTTAGGTAGGGATGTTTGGGGTTGCGTCAGGGTTAAAATGACATCATCTGCGAATAGTGATATTTTGTGCTGCCTGTGTCCAATTTCTATTCCTTTGATGTCTCTATTTGTTCTTATTGCCGCTGCTAGGGGTTCTATGGTTAATGCAAAGAGGAGAGGAGATAGGGGGCATCCCTGTCGAGTTCCATTAGTAATCTCAAATCTCTGGTTACTGCCCCCTGGTAGTTTTACTGTTGCAGATGGATTTTGATATAATCTACGGACTCCTTCTAGATATGCGTCTTTGAAGCCGAATTTGCGCATAACATGGTCCATGAATAGCCAGTCTATTCTATCGAACGCCTTCTCTGCGTCCAGACTAAGGAGTAGTGCTTTGGTCCCTGTGAGATGGACATGTTCAATAATGTCAATTATCTTTCGGGTATTGTCCGAGGCCTGTCTACCTGCTACGAATCCCACTTGGTCTTTATCTATTAATCTTGGTAAAATGGGATTCAATCTATTTGCGAGTATTTTGCTATATAGTTTGAGATCACAGTTAAGCAGGGAGATTGGACGGTAGCTTCCACATTGCATCGGGTCCCTGCCTTCTTTGTGTATTATGGCCAGGGTGGCCAGGGACATTGACGTAGGGATTTGATTTCCTTCCATAAAATCGTTAAATGTTCTTAGAAGATGCGTGGATATTACTGGCAAGAATCTCTTATAGTAGACATTAGTGAAGCCATCTGGGCCAGGAGACTTAGTGATTTTTAATGATTTGACCGCCTCTTCCAGTTCCTCTTTTGAAATCTCAGCATTGAGGACTGTGTTTTCCTCCTCCGTTAGTGTGGGGAGCTGACACTTATCTAAGTAATGTGCTATTAATTCGGATGCTACTGATTCGGGGCGGCCCTTTTTGGATCTTAAGTTATAAAGTTCGGTGTAAAATTTTGTGAATTCGGCTGCTATTTTATTGTCACTATGTTGTATCTCACCAGACCTACTCTTGATCGCCGTGATTTGGGACCGTTTATGCACCCCTCTTAATTTAGTCGCTAGAAGTCTGTCTGCCTTGTTCCCTTTATCATAATATTGTTGGTTGGTCCATTTAAGGGCTTTCTCAACATCCTCCAGCTGGATTTGTCTAAGTTTTGCTCTAGCTGTTGTCAATGTTTTATATATTTTTTTTGAGGGGTTAGCTTTATGAGTTTGTTCTATTATTTTGATATCATCCGTGAGCTCCTTTATTAGTTTTTGGCGGGCTTTTTTCCTGTGGGATGCGATGGAGATGAATTTCCCTCTAATGGTTGCCTTATGGGCTTCCCACAGGATTGCTGGAGAGGAGACGGATCCTGAGTTAAAAAAAAAGTAGTCTCTAATGGCAGTTCTGATCTCTCTTTCTATCTCAGGATAGTTGAGTAGTGAGTCATTTAGCCTCAAGATTCCCCTAAACCTTTTCTCTGTGATCTGGGAGGGGGTTGTACGGGGAGGACCCATTGTGGTCGATCTGTCCTCGGTAGGGTTGAGGACCATGTTTAGGTCCCCTCCCACTATCATCGATGACAGATATCCCGGGTCTATGCCCTCGAGTACTCTCTTTAGGAATTCGGTCTGATTCTCGTTTGGGGCATATACATTGATAAGAGCGATCGCTGAGCCCGCTAGGGAGCCATATACCACTAGGAATCTACCCTCTGGGTCCGCAGTTGTTTTGATATGATTGAATGGGGTGCCCTGTCTGATCAGGACAGCTACACCCCTTTTTTTGCTAGTAAATGATGCGAAAAAACACATTGGGAACACTTTTTTGAATAAATTTGGGGGGTCCTGTGATGTGAAGTGGGTCTCCTGTAGAAATATGATGTCCCCCCCTGATCTTTTCATATCTTGGAGTGCTAGCCTCCTTTTACGGTTATTCTGGAGGCCCTTCACGTTGAGTGAGGTGAATTTAATTGTGGTTTGGCTAGCCATTTGGTTTCTTTTTTAGGGGGTGTCGTAAGGCCTCATCTTTCCCATTTGAGAGGCCCTGATTCAGTAAGTCTGAGTCTAGCTTATATCTCTGTAGGTGTGGGAGTTGTAATTTTTTTTTAGCTAGAATAGCCATTTTAAACTGAGGGGGGAGGGCGTGGGGGAGGGACAACAGGGGTAAGGCGAAGATCAGCTGGGACAGGGTCAGCTGATAGAGATAGGTTGTAACGATGCCTTGAAAAGGCTTCAACAAACTTTTGCCAGCTTTAAAAACAGCCGGCATTTGGGCTATAAGAGCCCTTCTGGGGTGGTTCCGGGTCAGTCCACCGTTGGACGTCTGAGGGGTCCAAACCCTCTATAGAAATTACTTAACCCCTTTTTTATGTAAATTCTCAATCCACAGGAGAGGGAAGATAGGGGAGGTGAAGGTGTGATTCAGGCAGTTTAAACATTTTGCATTTTTGTACAACATCTGCTGCTTAGTATTACACCGCAGCCCTACTGTGCACATTTTGATTTTCCACC
>WSYH01000198.1:0-18286 GCA_036426205.1 Ascaphus truei
ATGTGAGATTGGGTGGGTCAGACCGGGCCAGAAATACCGTTACATTTATATAATATATATATATATATATATACATATACATATAGTCATGTGAAAAAGAATATACACCCTCTTTGAATTCCATGGTTTTACATATCAGGACATAATAACAATCATCTGTTCCTTAGCAGGTATTAAAATTAGGTAAATACATCCTCAGATGAACAACAACACATGACATATTACACCGTGTCATGGTTTATTTAACAAAAATAAAGCCAAAGTGGAGAAGCCATGTGTGAAAAACTAAGTACACCCTTACTGCTTCCATAGGAATTAAGATGCTAAGTAGTAGACATGTGCTGCTAATCAAATGCCCTTGATTAATTGATCATCAGCAAGTGTGACCACCTCTATAAAAGCCGAAGTTTTAGCAGTTTGCTGGTCTGGAGCATTCAGGTGTGTGTTAACACAATGCCAAGGAGGAAAGACATCAGCAATGATCTTAGAGAAGCAATTGTTGCTGCCCATCAATCTGGGAAGGGCTATAAGGCCATTTCCAAACAATTTAAAGTCCATCATTCTACAGTGAGAAAGATTATTCAAAAGTGGAAAACATTCAAGACAGTTGACAATCTTCCCAGGAGTGGACGTCCCAGCAAATTCACCCCAAGGTCAGACCGTACAATGCTCAGAGAAATTGCAAAAAACCCAAGAGTTACATCTCAGACTCTACAGGACTCAGTTAGCATGTTAAATGTTACAGTTCATGACAGTACAATTAGAAAAAGACTGAACAAGTATGGTTTGTTTGGAAGGGTTGCCAGGAGAAAGCCTCTTCTCTCTAAAAAGAACATGGCAGCACGGCTTAGGTTTGCAAAGTTGCATCTGAACAAACCACAAGACTTCTGGAACAATGTCCATTGGACAGACAAGACCAAAGTGGAGATGTTTGGCCATAATGCACAGCGCCACGTTTGGCGAAAACCAAACACAGCATATCAGCACAAACACCTCATACCAACTGTCAAGCACGGTGGTGGAGGGGTGATGATTTGGGCTTGTTTTGCAGCCACAGGACCTGGGAACCTTGCAGTCATTGAGTCGACCATGAAACTCCTCTGTATACCAAAGTATTCTAGAGTCAAATGTGAGGCCATCTGTCCGACAGCTAAAGCTTGGCCGAAATTGGGTCATGCAACAGGACAATGATCCCAAGCATACCAGCAAATCTACAACAGAATGGCTGAAAAAGAAAAGAATCAAGGTGTTGCAATGGCCCAGTCAAAGTCCAGACCTCAACCCGATTTAAATGCTGTGGCTGGACCTTAAGAGAGCTGTGCATAAACAAATGCCCACAAACCTCAATGAACTGAATGTAACAAACGTGCTCGCCACAAATCAGGGCCGGACTGCGGGGCTGAGTTGGGGATGTGATAACACTGACCTTAGACCACAAAGCCGTGTCCGGGTTGCGTAGTCCGTAGTCGTGCGTAGCCAAAGTCAGGATAGGAGAAAGCAGCTCCAGGCTGGGGTTATCCAGGCTGGGGTCAAGGCAGGCGGCACAGGAGCGGTGGTCAAGGATACAAGCGAGGGTCGGCAACGGGAAGGCAGGCATGTGGCGCTTTAGCGGAGCTGATTCACCGTAGAAAACAGGAACTTGGAGCGGAGCCGCTTCAGCGTAGAAACAGGAACTTGTAGTGGAGCCGCTTCAGCGTAGAAAACAGGAACTTGGAGCGGAGACACAGGAACACGAAGCTTCAGCACAGGAGCAATCTCCGTTTGAAGGAGGCTAAGAACCAGAAGCCACAGCACTTCGGATTCTAGCGCTTCAGCATGAGAACACAGGAAGGCTGAGGGAGAACAGGGCGAAGGCACAAGGAGGCCAAACAGAGAAGTTTGTGGCAAGCACTGTTACTTGCAGCAAGAATTGCAAACTCTGTGTCCAGCAGCTTCCTGGAAGAAAGGCAGCTGCTAAATAGCACAAGAAGCCAATCAGGCTAGAGCTGCACAGGAGGGAGCAGGAGGCAGGTGATACCTGATTGCAGGTTTAGGGAGGGTTTGTCTGGAACCTGAATAGCTCTGTAAGGATGAGTTCCAGCCAAACCCAGCAGCGGAATCCTTACACTGAAGCAACGTTGTAAAGAAGAGTGGGCCAAAATTCCTCAACAACGAAAGACTGATAAAGTCATAAAGAAAACGACTACTTCAAGTTATTGCTGCTAAAGGTGGTTCTACAAGCTATTGAATACTATGGTGTACTTAGTTTTTCACACCTGGCTTCTCCATTTTGGCTTTATTTTTGTTAAATAAATCATGACACAGTGTAATGTGTCATGTGTTGTTGTTCATCTGAGGTTGTATTTTCCTAATTTTAAGACCTGTTAAGGAACAGATGATTGTTATTATGTCCTGATATGTAAAACCATAGAATTCAAAGAGGGTGTACTTTCTTTTTCACACCACTGTACAGTATGTGCTATTTCAATTCAACTGTTGTCAATATACAGATTATAGCCATGGATATTGTAACTGCTCATAACGCAGAATATCCCGTTGTAACGCAGAATATCCTGTGGTAATGCAGAATATCACAGACTTTCCATAGGTAGTGATAACACAGAATGTCACAGAATATCCCTCCATAACGTGCCAGCAGGTGCAATAACCTTGGCTACATCTGTAGTCTAAATGTATGTTCTTATTTTTTTTTATAATGCTTACATAGACACTAAAGGTTTTTGTGCCATATTGTAAATAGAAATAACACAGAGTTCAATAGATTTTTTGTTTTAAAAAAATGTTTTGCACCAGTATTCTCAGTTGTTTTGCCCCTTATCTGTATTAAGGTATCTCTTTTTAGCAAATTGTTTGGTTTTTAATTATATTGGCTGGCTAATTATTTATAACTGTACACAATGAATACTAATATATGGAAAGTACAGAGCATGATCTGTGCTTTATAAATGTTTCAAATTGCTTTCCTGCAATGTATTATTTATTTTGGTGCGTAGGAATGGATTTTGATATATACACAAACAATTGATGGCACCGATATGCAACCACACTATTGGAAGAAAAAAAAACATGGGAAGATTCTTTAAATAGAGTTCTTAGTTGTTATTTAGCCCTTTTAAACATACATTAGTGTATACTGTATTACCGTATATAATCTGTCCCACCCTGTGTGGCATGCACATTTATTGTGTGTAGAAGACATAATCTGATACATTTGTGTGGTTGTATATGAATTGGCATTTCAATACTCCCTGACATTTAATGTGATTACTGCAGGGAAGCCTTTATACAATTTCCTGATTTAATCACCTCCCTCCCCTAAGAAACACAATTATGTCGTTGTACTGTATCTGAATTTATAACTGTATCAATGTTAGTTAGTTTAGCCGTGTTTATCCATCCTGTTGCCTTTAGCATAACATACTGATTATATATATATATATGTCATTTCCCAGAATCCCTTGCTGCAGTGGAAGTGCTGTATGCTGGGTGATAATGGGGAAAGGCGGGGTTGCAGACCTGCCTAAGACATGCAGATGAGCATACAGCTATATTTGCATATTTGCTTTCCTGTGGAGGGTTTTTGTCACTTTTTTTACTCACCATAACTTAACTCGAGTATTATGTTTTATATATATATAGTATATATAGATATATATATATATATATATATAATATATATTATATATCATATATATATTATATTATAATATATTATATATATATAGTAGTGTATGATATACTATATATACTATAGAGTGAATATAATGAGAACAAGGCACTCCGTCAGGTAGTATAGGGGGTGCTAACCTATATAAATCAAATAGGCTATACGATACCGTGTGAGCAGATATCAGAGGCAGCACTCCAGTAGATAGTCAAAAAATGTTATTTAAGTGTGAATATAACCACGTTCGGTCCTCCACACGGTCCTTCTCAAGAAAGGTCCTGGTGGAGGACCGAAACGTTGGTTTATATGTCACATTAAATACCATTTTTTTGACTATCTACTGGAGTGCTGGCTCTGATATCTGTCACACGGTGTTCCGATATAGCCTATATAGTATATATATATATATAGATATATATATAATATATATATATATATAGTATATAGATATATATATATATATTAATATATATATATATATATATAGTATATATAATAAATAGGTTTACAGATGGAGTCCAGGAAAAAAAGAGACAAGCACACAGTCCAGTAAGTCCAATAAGAACATAATTCGTATAAACATGGCACCACATCCACGTTTCGATCAACCAAGCGTGACTTCCTCAGGGACGTGAATAAGGATGCTAATGTCCCCTTATATACCCACACTGATTAAAAATAGAAAGAAACTCACTGTGTAAGGGCAGATTGCCCGAGAACCGCGCCGCTGTGACCCGCAGGCATGTTGGGAACGCATAGCCATATTGGATTTGATAATTAGGCTTCTGTGAGGAATTACGGTGGCCTGTGTAGCACCTAGAGACCATTGTGTGAGCGCTCGTGCATGGCGGCGAACCTCACAATGCGCCGCTGGGGTGTTTGTATTTGTCTTTTTTTTTTGTTTTTTTGTTTTTGTTTTTTCTTTGTTTGGTTTGGGGGGACTGCGCCAGTAGGCTGCGCATAGAAATCCCTATGTCTCTGCGTCTATGTAGAGACGGTTCGCGCATGCGCGAACATCACAGAGCCCCGCGATGTATGCAGTATGTAGCGCATAAAAATCCCTATGTCTCTGAGTCTATCCCTATATCGCGCATAAGCGCGCATGCGCATGGATTTAACCAAAAGAGTACTGATGTCAGCGTGACACTTGTGCCTACCTAGTCCAAGAAAAGAGGGCTAGTGACAAATGGGGCAGCACTGTAAAAGCTCTGGCATGTTGTTACAACACATACATAGAAACTGTAAATACAAGGTTATAAAAGGGTGAATTTTACTGCTATCATGTTATAAACCTAAATTTTACCCAAGATGGCATGCTCCAACACATAACCACGTAACCCAAAAGTAATATAATACAAAACTATCATTTCAAAATATGTGTATCACATTACAGTGTAATGTTGTAACTGCTCAACTATAATAAATACAATAATTACATTGACCAATAAAGTCTAAAATCGGCAAAGTGATACAATATAGAGTCAAAACATTCTATTTCAAAATAGATGGACCACAAGGCATAAGAAGTGTTAGTCTAACATGTGACAATCTAATAGACAAGAGTGGATCCAACTGGAGCAACGATAAAAGTCGGACTCCATCAACTAACTCCGTCCTAGAACAACATATCACTGACATGTGAAAACAACATGTTAGATATACCACAATATCAAATGCACCATGTTGTTACACGTATCATAATTCCCGAAGTGGAGCAATGTCAACAAACTCGGTACAAAAACCATCACCCAGGAGTGACCACGTGAGGATAACATAACAAGGGCCACATAAAGAAATAACACAAAAAAGAAAAAATCAAAGAAATTGATACAGAAAACAATTTTTTCATCAACCACAAAATGTGAGATACTAGTAAAGAGTTCATTACAAAAAACCCCAAAGAAAAATCTTCGTTCAGGCCAAAAGGTGCCACTGTCCTCAGCTCAAAGATATGCCTCGCTTCACTTTGCAGTAGAAGTCTATTCCTGTCGCCCCCTCGTGTGGGCGCTTGGATCTGCATGATGGGCATGCACCTAAATGTTGCCAAAGAGTGTTTGAAGTCCCTAAAATGCTTGGCAACAGGGAGGCATTTAAACTCTGAATCCTTGGCATCTGTTGATAGAGCTTTTCGAATTGTGGAACGATGGATAGCAATGCGCTCTTTAAGCATCCGCACTGTTTTCCCAATATAGAGTAAACCACATGGGCATTTTATCAGATATACGACAAATTTTGATTCACAATTCAGATGTTGGTGAATTTTGATTTTAGTACCACTATGTGGATGGCAATAGAAAGGCCCCACCTGCATATATTGGCAATTTGTGCACCCCTTGCACCTGTATGCACCAGGTTTTTGAATTAGCCATGTTTTGTCCTTGCTGTATTTATCAGTTGGATCTGCTTGCGTGATCATATCCCCAATGGATGGACCACACCGGAAACAAAAAAGGGGGGGTTCACGAAAGTGTTGGCCTATCTTATCGTCGTTCATTAGAACGTGCCAATTATCTCTGATACTGCGTTGAATGCATGGAGATGCAGTGCTAAATGTACTAATAACATTGAATCTTGTGTTAGTTGTTTGCTCTCCTTGATTGTTGTTCTCGCAATCTGTGTCGTCTTTTGAAATCACATGGTCAAGGGCATGTTTAACATCGACAGGGCTGTATCCCCGCTCAAGGAACCTGTTCGCCATGTTGATGAGAGCTGATTCCATCTCATCCGGATCACTAGTGATTCGTTTGACTCTTAATAACTGTGAATACGGGAGACCTTTTTTCAATGGGGCCGGGTGATGGCTAGTTGCATAAAGTAACGTGTTCTTATCTGTTATTTTTTGATATAGCCTTGTGGCCAATTTGCCACCTGCTTTATACACCATAGTGTCCAAAAATGGTATCTCAAGTTCGCTATAACATAACGTAAAACGTATTTTCGATGGAATGCTGTTCAGATGGTCCACAAAATTGTGTAGTTCTATTATAGTACCACTCCAAACAATGAAAATATCGTCAATGTAGCGTAAAAACTTTCTGATGTATTGTGCATTGGGCGCATCGCATAAGATGTGGGTTTGCTCATACATATCCATGTATAAGTTGGCGTATGATGGTGCCATGTTTGAGCCCATGGCTGTCCCACTTAGCTGTAGATAGTACGATTTCTCAAACCTGAAGAAGTTTTTATTCAAAATAACTTCTATCAGGAGTAGTAGGAATTCCGACGGGGGGCCGGTCAGTGAAGTTCTTGTGATCAGCTTGCTCAGGATTGCCTCCAAGCCCTCTTTGTGCGGGATGTTCGTGTATAGACTTGCTACATCAAGGGTAGCCAATACACACCCAGATGGATCAAATGCTAGATTGTTGATATGCTCCATGAAATTAGTAGTGTCCTTTACATATGTAGCCATGCCTGCCACTAACGGTTGTAGATAAAAGTCAACGTATTGCGAAATCGGATGGCACAGGGACGCCCGAGCCGAGATAATTGGTCGTCCTGGCGGGTGTGTTGCAGATTTGTGAATCTTAGGGATCGTATACATAACAGGCATCTTTGGATGTTGCTGGGTGAGGAATCTGCCAGTGTCTTCCGAACCACCCGTTGATATATCCAATTCTATTATTGGATCAATCTCTGCCTTGAAGGCCACAGTGGGATCTTTGACCCAACTGTTTGTTACGTTTCAGTGTCTCCCAGTTGGCGCAACACCTCTTCTTTGTAGTAGGGATAATCCAAGATGACGATTCCTCCGCCCTTATCGCGGCGGACGGATGTGATATTTGTTATTTCTCAAGGTTTTGACAGCCTGTCTACTCCTCGTTCGTCAAATTGTAGAAGCTGTTTTTTGCGTCTTGATCTTGCTTCTCGTAGCTTTTCCTAGCAGGTTCAAAAGGTCGCAATACTAGGGATTAGACACTTGTGATCAAACATATTCTTGTGGCTTGAAGCAGGATCTCACTGGTTCAGGTGCTGTGGGGTCGCAACTGGTCTTGAAAAGAAATCTTTGAGCTTCAGGTGTCTGTTCAGCTTAAAGAGGTCCACTTCCCATTGAACGGGTCCTGTTTGTAGGTTGGCACAAAGCCAAGACTTTGTGTAAAACACCTGTTTTCAGCCAACGAGAGGACATGGTGGAAAGGTTTGAAGATTACCGTTTCCTTGGGTTGTTGTTTTGAAACTTCCCCCTGTTGGGTAGCGCGCCGGGTATCCCGTCTTTTCGGCCTCCTCGCCTGGTTTTTCCTCCTGCATCTCCGGCTCTATTGGTGGTTGGCTCTCCATCCGGACCTTGCGCCTAAAAAAGAATGGTTTGCAGACATATTATTGCTACGTGGTGGTCTGCAGCGTCCGAAAAGTCCGTGGGTCCAACTGGTATTGGTACCCAGACCTTTCTATACGCCCCACGTCTCCGGTCGGGACTGGCCCTTGCTGTCCTGGTCACCTGTAGGTAATCACTCAAACCCCGACAACCACTGTATACTTACGATCTTTCAATAATCCGATAACGTTTTTTTAGTTTCTCTCTCTTTGTTCTGATGAGGTTTTTTCTATATGTACTCTATGAGGATCTGTATTTTGTCCGTTCCCAATTGGTAGAAGTTGTCAGTACTCTAATGTTGTTCGGTGCTTGGACGTAAATTACATTATCTCGTTTTTTTAATCTTGACCAATTAACTTACCTTGAGTTGATCATAACAATATGACCAGATCAATGCACATTTTTTCATTGCAATCAACTTTTACAGAACTCTGGATCTGTTCTCCCTATGGTGGGCGCTGATTTTTTATCCAAACCACGGGGTAGCAATTTCTCCTTATGGTAAGCGATTAGCTTACACCGTGTGTAGATAGTAATCAACTTCCCTTTTCTTTCTATTTAATACATGGTCATGTACCGTCACCGCTTCTCGGGTCCCACAACGATCAAAGATCCGTATACCGGATTTTTGGAAATCTCAGCCTCGCGTGAAAGCTAGCCGACTCCAGAGTACGCCGAAAACCACCCAAAGGTGTCTGAAACACTCCTCCTTGTTATTCTAATAAGTGTATAAACCAACATTCATTATAATACGTGCAATTATTGGAGAAGAAAAATCCACAGAATGGGCAAAAAACCGGGACCAAACAATCAACCCCTAGCAGGGAAACTTTGAAGTATTGACCTGGCAGGTGCCCCATCTCATATAGTTACACAGGAAAAAATCACATTCAGTTGGCACACTGTAAACAACAGAAAAAATGCTGATGCTTGTCCCATGTGCACATGTAAATAAATAGGTTTTACCAGATTGGAGTCCGGAAAAAACGAGACAGCACACAGTCTAGTAAGTCCAATAGAACTATATTCAGTATAACATGGCACCACATCCAACGTTTCGATCAACCAAGCGTGACCTTCCTCAGGGAAAGCAATAAGTGAATGCTAATGATCCCCCTTATATACCCACACTAATCAAAAATAAAACAAACTCACCCGTGTAAGGGCAATAGACTCTTGTCTATTAGATTGTCACATGTTAGACTAACACTTCTTATGCCTTGTGGTCCATCTATTTTGAAATAGAATGTTTTGACTTTATATTGTATCACTTTGCCGATTTTAGACTTTTTTGGTCAATGTAATTATAGTATTTATTATAGTTGAGCAGTTACAACATTTCACTGTAATATGATACACATATTCTTAAATGGTAGTTTTGTATTATATTACTTTTGGGTTACGTGGTTATGTGTTGGAGCATGCCATCATGGGTAAAATTTAGGTTTATAACATTATAGCAGTATAATTTACTCTTTTATAACCTTGAGTGTATTTACAGTTTCTATGTATGTGCTGTAACAACATGCCAGAGCCTTTATAGTGCTGCCCCAGTTGTCACTAGCCCTCTTTTCTTTGACTAGTTTTGCGCAAGTGTCATGTTGACATGAGTACTCTTTTGGTTAAATCCATGCGCATGCGCGCTTATGCGCGATATGGGGATAGACGCAGAGACATAGGGATTTCTATGCGCAACATACTGCATACATCGCGGGGCACTGTGAGGTTCGCGCATGCGCGAACCGTCACTAGATAGACGCAGAGACATAGGGATTTCTATGCGCAGCCTACTGCAGTCATCGCGGGGCATTGTGAGGTTCGCGCATGCACGAGCCGCCACAAGATTGGCTCTATGTGCTACACAGGCCACCGTAATTCCTCACGAGAAGCCTAATTATCAAATCCAAGATGGCTATGCGTTCCAGCACATGCCTGCGGGTCACAGCGGCGCGGTTTCGCGGGCAATCTTGCCCTTACACGGGTGAGTTCGTTTTATTTTTAATCAGTGTGGGTATATAAGGGGGATCATTAGCATTCACTTATTGCACGTCCCTGAGGAAGGTCACGCTTGGTTGATCGAAACGTTGGATGTGGTGCCATGTTATACTGAATATAGTTCTATTGGACTTACTGGACTGTGTGCTGTCTCTTTTTTTCCGGACTCCAATCTGGTAAAACCTATTTATTTACATGTGCATATGGGACAAGCATCAGCATTTTTCCATTGTTTACAGTGTGCCAACTGAATGTGATTTTTTCATATATATATATATATAACATCAAAAACCAATACTCGATACCGTTCTGTGGCTAACAAAATGCTTTTATTTTAGTGAGCTTTCGAGATACTGATCTCTTCATCAAAATATGGAAGATACCACATTGTACTGCACTCAAATATCTCTCTCTATATAGATATAGAGACAGACAGACAAATAGATAGATAGACAGATAGACAGACATGCATACATACATACATGCTGATGCCGTCACTGTTGTTGCCGAAGAAAAATATAATGTAATGAGCCAACAGTGAGACCGCTGAGTTTTGTGGATTGGCTTTTCCTTTATCTCCGTATGTACACCAACTAAACAGCACTCTGAAGAGACAGCTGTTTAATTGAAATACCATACACGAAGAGTTAATTATGTATGTGCCGAAGTGAGCGATCAGCTGTCTGATCTATCAGACTAACCCTCAAACTGGCAATTAAGGTATATCTAACTTATTAAAGTTTGTGATACTAGTATTCACATTTTTGCTATGATTGCCTGCCTATTGCACAACCTCAAAGCACACACCAACCTCTGTTCATTTTTAATTGCTTTCAAGTTTTTCTTCGTCTTATTTAGAACCTTTGTATTTAATGTACATTCAATAAAAGTTATTTATTACTTTGCTGGGGTATTGAGAGCAGCCACAAGGAAATTCTTTTTCTCCCACAGTTCATCCATTAACATGACGCTGGGCGCCAAAGCTGGTGTGTCATTTAATGTGCCATTTAAATAAATATTGACACAGGCTCAAAATGACGCTGGGCCAGGTGTCATTTAACACACATATATATATATTTTTATATTTTATATTGACTTTTTATATAAGTGTAGCCAGGTCCCCCTTGACATGCTAGCCCCCCCTTGCGCACTCACCCCCTCCTTCTGGTATGCGAGCGCGCGTTGTTAGTTGTTGCTGAGTTGTTAGAGTGAGTTCCTGTTGCTGTGCTGCCTCTGTCAGTAAGAGGCACCTGGAGGTCTGCAACATTGTTGCGGTAGTCTGATGCAGAGCTGTGAGTCTGGCAGCACAAAGCAGACAGAGAAAAGCAGTTGGTGACTGGAGCAGCTAGGGGAAGGAGGTAGGGTGCAGGGGTCTGTGACTCTCTGCACTAGGCCAGCAAATCCCCTAGGCCCCAGATAGCCCTGAGTCATCTTAGCTGAGTATTGTAGGGACAGGCCCTAGGTTAGGGACCCTGCCCCATTATATATTTGCTAGGAGTGTATCACGGACATTGCTCGGATTGCTAAGAGGGAGCTGGACTATCTCCACGGAGGCCCAGCTAGCGTGACTGCGGCCTACTGGCAGCAGACAGACCCTAACTAAGGTAGAGACGGTGCGGAGCTGTACGGTGATATTATCCGCGCTGGAATTCACCCCACGCGTAGGAGGATATCCCGGTGGATCCAACCCCAGTGATATAGCGGCACCCGTGGCTGGAGCCCGGGCAGGTAACCCACAACTCACGTGCACCAACAAGGCCTATCACCAGACATAGTGGCTGCGCAGTCACACACACACATTGGTATATGACTTGGGAGTGCGAGACATTGGGTTGGGGTTACTGGACACAGGGTGGGATCACTCTTTGGGAGGTAGCGTCCGCCGTGACGCCTAGAGGTGGTAGCGTCCGCCGTGACGCCTAGAGGTGGTAGCGTCCGCCGTGACGCCTAGAGGTGGTAGCGTCCGCCATGACGCCTAGAAGTGTTAGCGCCCGCCGTGGTGCAAATTAGCGTAAGCGTCCTGCATGGCGCAGTAAGTGTCTCCTCCAGGAAGGGACACAGGTTATGCAAACTGTTGTGGTTATATGTTGTGTTGCGGAATAAGTAAAGTCCCATATATATATATTTTGTGTGTGAGTATTGATTGTCCTGCGAGGAACTACTCCCCCTCTGGTGGGAGCCATCGCAGGTGGAGGCGCTGCATCGTTATACGTAAGTTGTCCACAGTAATATTACCCCAGGTTCCCCGTGGCGGAAGCTCAGCCCTCCTGTGAGCCAACAGGTTATGCACCACAATTAGTAACCATGTATGTTTCCTGCCCCCACACCGTGTGATCTGCGATTGGGTGGGGGAAACCCCGTTACATAAGCATATATATTTATTGTAATTTCTTATTCCTGCCTCACCAATTTACAGTAATGGAGGATTCTGCTGTTTATTTATGTCGCTGTATGTAACCATTGTGCAGAGTTCTAGTAGTCGTACTGGTCCTGATACTTTTTTACTTCACGAAGTACTAAGGATCTTCATAAATGTAGTATATAGTTTCTTTTAAAAATGTAGCCAGACTTTATGTCCATGTTTGTCAGGGGAAGCAGTGGAATCCTGACTGCGAGATCTGTCTGTGGGAGGAATCCCACTCGGAAGCCACAGCATTTACTGTCCCCGGCTCTGGGAACAGTAAATCCAGCTACATCTGTACCTCACCAATATCTTCTTCATAAAAACGAAGGGACAAGTTGGGTTTGAACTCAATCTACAAAGAATTATCATGTAATTTCATTCTAACCCATTCCATTAAACCCTTTATTCAGCACTTGGTTTTTATAGAAGTGGGTATTATTCATCCTATAAAAATAGTCATAATGTCATAGATACAGAGAAACAAAACAGCTCTCAGCAGATTGGTGTCAGTTCAAAAAGGTCTCGCAGCTTGCTTCCTTCCTACATTCACTGCAAACAATTGAAATACATTTACAAAGGTATAAACACAGACAAAGAAGAAAACAGAGGACAGGATAGCCGTTCTTGATTTCTGATCATGTTTAAATACCCAGGGAGAAGAAAAAGTGGTTGTTTCATTGCTATTTGAGTGCATTGCAGGGCCTGGAGGGGGGTAGGTTATTAAAATATGCATTTGTAGAAGTTGAATTTGTGTGATTATATTTTAAATACTGGCATGTCTAACTCAGAGAATTTGCAAACGCAATATATTAAGGTTATGAGATCAGTTATTTAATTGAAACATAGGATTTAAAAGTCTTTCTTAAGAGGGTACATTAAGGCCCATGTTTACTAAGCAGTCTTCTGATATAGTAAGTCAATGGCCTTTAAGAAGTATTATGGCAAAAGTCTGCTTGGTAAATCTGGACCAGAATCTTTAATGCATTTACTACGTTTGTTAGACAAATTGGGGATATATACCAGCTTAGATACCATAAATTAAATGGACACAAAAAACATTGACATGTAACTCACAGATGCACAAAACGTGCAAATGTAATATGATACACACATTGCAAATATGTGAAAAAATTATTTATTTATTTTTGCATGACATACAGTAATTTACTTTAGAATACAAGCTTTAACACTGGAAATGTTTTATATATTTTTTCCCCACGGGGTGACATTTTCACAAAAGCAAAATAGTAATCCAACAGCGAAATAAAATAACATTTTCATACACCACTATGGAAAAGAGGTTAACTTCACTGGGTGAATCATACACTCAAACAATTATAGTTCAGTTTAGCAAAAGTATTTTTAGCCACTGACTTTTATATGGTTTCCCGGTATTGTTATAAATGGTAAATTAAAATTCAGTAAAACCAATTTAAATAACAAAACAGACACACAGACAGGAAAAAAATACTTTCAGTTCATAGGTTTCACAAGTTATGTTAAAAATTTCAGTTAAGCAGCATACGGTATAAACAGTAGCCGAGAAAAATGACCTCTCCAACCACTGTTCATGTACAGTGGCGGCCGCCTTTATCCTAATGCGGCCGTATCGGCGCAACTCTGATTACCGCGGGCAGATGCAGTATTTTTTTTATCCGGAATATGCTCCGGTATTGTAGCGCTTGTAATATTGAATGCATGAACGTGAATGCAACATGAATGCGGTATGAATGCGGTATGAATGCGGTATGAATGCGGTATGAATGCGGCATGAACGCGGTGAAGTGCGTGGCATTCGGAAAATATCCCCGAAAAAATTCGGAGATGTTGGAGAATAAAAGGGGCCGCGGCTGTATGTACAGTATATGTGAGGTAACTTTGAGATGAGCTACTGTAATCTGGGTTGTACTGTAGGTGCTTTTTGGTAATTTTCGAACCTCTGTTTCTTCTGTGGAGATTTCGGAGTGATAGTTTCTTTTCTTTTTTTTTCAACTTGATTTTTATTAGGTTTTCATAGGTAGAGGTGGTACAGAAAGACAAAGGGAGGAAGGGAAACCAAGCTTAAAACGTTATGCTTTTTTACATAAAGGGTTACAATTCCGTTATTTACAAATAATACTGTTAATATTTCTTCGTTCTTCCTGTTATAAACCCTGTTCTTGGTTGAACTAAAAAAAAGAGGGGTCGAACATACAGTAGAGGTGAATGGAGGGTGGTGTGGGGGAAGGGAGAAAGGTCAGAGGGTTGGAAAACACCAGGGAAAAGTGTTGGGGTACAGAGATGGTGTTAGGTAAAATCATGTTGCCTCTCTGCCTTGTTCCCAGGGACTCTGCCAATAGCTTGACTCTCATTTGATTTGGATCTGAGCCTCTTTGTTTGATTCTTTTTGTTTATAAAAGAAGGGTTGTCATCAAATGTTGAGCGAGTTTGTTTTTCTAGCAGCGGACCCCAGATCCTAGTGAATGAATCAGTAGTATCGCTGAGCCATGTCGTCAGGTTTTCCAAGCTTAATACATTCTATATTGTTTCTATCACTGAGGATGGTTTAGGGAAGGGACTTCGCCAAGTGGCTGGAACAACACATTTTGTCGCTGAAATTATGTGGTTTACTAGTTTGCTATGTCTGAAAGAAGTGTTGTCAGTTTTTTTGTGTAGCAAGGTTACCCACGGAGCGGGAAGTACCAGGAAACTTAAAGTTGTACTGATGAGGTTAAACATAGAGACCCATAGGTTTTTAATTGCCGGGCATTGCCACCAAATGTGGTACATGGTGCCTGTGTTGTTACAACCCCAGAATCCGAGTGGTGAATGCTGCTTATTGTATTTATGTATCCTGGATGGAGTTAGATACCAGCTACTGTATATACTGTAGCAATTTATAGCTATTTTCTTTTATCTGTGTGTAGCACCTCTCTCCCCCCCCCCCCCCCTTTAAGGGAGAACATGTCGCTACCTGATTATTATTATGGTGCTGGTGCATCCCTGTTGGTGTTACAGAAGGCCTGAGGGCAAGCATTATCAGTCTTTATTCCCCTGAAGGCAGTACCCAGGGCTTGAGGCCCTAAGCACCCCTCCTCGGCTACCTCACCCCCTAACACCCCTTAACACCCTCAGCCTACTTAGCCTACTACAGCCTACTTAGCCTACTTGTGTTTTTTACTGTGAAGAGGAAAGTGGTTGTTTCTGAAGACTGGCAGCGGCGTCTGGCTTTCTCGGCTCCATCTGCTTTTGGGATTTGGTTGTGTGGTCATCCTTCCCTTTTTGTATTCCCCGGTCTGTCTGTTTTTGTGTGTTTGTTTGTGTTTTATGTAGTCTGTTTTTCCGCAGTCACCTACGCAATTTTGCATCACTAACATCCTTTGCATCTTATATCCACTTATCCAGGTGAGCGCAGCAGTATATCTCTTCTTTACATATAAAGAGGGATCAGAGTGATCGAAACGTTGGAGTTATGTGTTGTATTTAATACATTTATTATCATCCACCTGAGTGCTGTCTCCTCTTTGCTGCTATGCTGCTATATATATATATAGTAATATAGAATATATTATAGTATATATATTATATATATATATATCTATATGGATATTATATATATTCAATGTGCATAAAAAAACAAAAACCATAAATGAAATGAATAAAATAAATAACCACTGATAGCTGTAACCCTATGAGATGCAGACCAGTAGCCAGTACAGATCAAAAATCCCACTTATAATTCCTAGAAAATAGTATAGCCACATATGTTTTTAAATAAGTCCTCATATATGTGGGATGATTTTGTAGTTGTTTTGTTCACTTGATCGTAGATGCTGCCCCACAGAAAGAGGATACCACTCCTCTTAGAATAGAGATTGCCTCAAAGGAAAAGAAAAATAATGTGAAGGGCGCAAAATTCAAATGAAAATAATTTATATGTCACTTAGGATGATAAAATAAACACAATACAATATTAGATGCTCAGACCTCTCAAAGAATCATGGCCAATCACGTCAGACCAGGAAGTAACCCCGAGATAAACCGGTTCACCAGGACACTGAAAGGGAAGGCAACAACAAAACAGCACCCGTGGAGAGGCTCAGGAGCGACTGCCAAACAGCAGAGGTTTGCAGACCACAAACGGACATTTCCCTAACACTGTTGGAACTATTCAGCAGCACATCCTTGGGGTAATCACTCCCCTCATCTGTTCCTGCCACCAGCGATTACAGGAAGAGAGAGTCTATAAGACTTTTTGTCAGGCAATTATATCTTTTAATCCTTATTTCTTAGACATTTTGGTGACCCGGGATCCGGAAAGATGTGAGGACGTTCGTGTCTGCACCCAGACCAAGATGCCTAGGGGTTGTCCTATGGGTCTGTTACAGCCTCTCCCAATTCCAGACTGCCCATGGACCCACATATTGATGGACTTCATTGTGGAGCTACCGTTATCCAGGGGCATGACCACAATCCTTGTGGTTGTGGATCGTTTCTCTAAACAGGCTCACTTCATCCCTTTAAGAGGCCTGCCCAATGTCTCCACCTTATCCGAAGTGTTCATCCGGGAGATCTTCTGACTTTTCAGGGCACCACAGGTCATTGTTTCGGATCGAGGGTCACAATTCTTCTCCATGTTCTGGCGGGCCTTTTTCCAGCAACTCAGAGTTTCATTGCACTTCTCGTCCGCCTATCACCCCCAGTTGAATGGACAAATGGAAGGATGAACCAGTCCCTCGAACAGTACGTCCTCTATTTCGTGTCCAAAACTAAAGACGACGGACTGATCTATTGCCATGGGCGGAGTTCTCCCATAACAACCTGCAGAACGAATCATCGCAGGAGCCGCCGTTCTTCTCGAACTGTGAGTTTCATCCATCAGCACTTCCTTCAGCCAGAGGTACGTCCGGGGTCCCAGCTGTGGATAACCGGATTCAACAGCTTCAGCAACTATGGGTAAAAATCCAGCAGAATCTTTGGTAAGCAGTGACCACCCAGAAAAGGCCAGTGAATAGGCATCGTCGTACTAGTATACAACCCTGGAGACATGGCTATCAACAAAAAACATCAAGCTGAAGGCACTCAACGCGATACTGTCATCAAAATTCATCGGCCCTGTAGGCGGACGCTAACAGAGGTATGCAAGGGAGACTGGTTATGGTGAAATTAAATAAGTCTTTTATTGCGCCTGTTTCCTTAACATCAGGAAACCATCCAAACAAGGGGTAAACAAAGCTTCTATTCACTTGGGAGTATTTCTAGGGAAATACTATGCAGTCCACAACTCCCTTTAGATAAGCATGTCTCCCAGCCCCAAACATATATCATCAAATGAGCAGATATAAAAAGTCTGATAAATGAAAGTCTTATCTGTTCCTTGTGGTTTGGAGGGGAAATCTTCTCTGTTCCTGGTTGCTACCTTTTCCTCTGGGTTTGTCAGCATTCAGGTTTAGAAGTTTCCCCTGTGTCTTGAAAGCAGTACTGCTGTTTCTTCTGGCAGGCTCAAGACAACTGTCCCCATGCTCAGTCAGTCTCACAGTTGTGTGAGATTCAGGCACAATCTCCCTTTCTGTTTCAGGCAAGGCTTTTCTAAGCAACCAATCGCAGGTGGTGTTTGTTATTGACTACAGCAGTACTGCTGTTTCTTCTGGCAGGCTCAAGACAACTGTCCCCATGCTCAGTCTCACAAGTTGTGTGAGATTCAGGCACAATCTCCCTTTCTGTTTCAAGGGCAGGCTTTTCTAAGCAACCTAATCAGGCAGGTGGTGTTTGTTAATTGACTACCAGCAGTTAACCACCACACTGCTGGATTACAGGCATATTTCCTGAACAGGGATAACTTCCCTGTTACAGGCCCTTTCCCGATCATCAAAAGTATTAACCTGGTGGCCTTCCGACTACGCCTACCACCCGCCATGAAAATTCC